>APFE031673314.1:202278-231337 GCA_000404065.3 Pinus taeda | reverse complement strand
TTTTCTTCCTTGGAATTGATATCAAGCTCAAGAATTTATAGGAAAAAAATCTGGTTACAACTTTTAGCTCCAATTAAAATGAAGATACATTTTTGGTGTAATTAGTGGTAATTTAAAGGAGGCAAGTTATTTCTTATAAAATCAATGTTAGAGTCTTTACAAATATATTAACATCTCTTAACACATTTTTGGAATCTATGTTTCGAACCCTCCTATGTGAAAAGTAGATTCCAAAAATATGAATGTGACTCCGAAAGATAAAACCACACAAAGATACAAATCATAGAAGGCTCAAATCAATAATCTCTTAACACATACTAAAATGATTTTTTTGGAGAAGATAATGAAATAATGTTTCAATACTTTAGAGAGGATGTGGGGATACCTAGGTTTTCATTTGGAAATTTGGAAAATAATTTACCTTCCAAAAGAATGGAGAGGGCATGGGGTCCCCATTTATCAAAAACATTAATAAAACCTCATAAAATCTTTTTATTAAAGCTATCTCATAATATACATTTCTAGTGAAAATAACCCTTATTTTTAATAATTATCTCATATTTTTAATACATATATTTCTAGTTTTGCACATTTTTCTAGAAAACATCTATTGGATTGAAAACCTAAATAGCCTCACTCATAAGGGAGGGTGAAAATCTGACTCAAGAAATTAAAAAACTACACAAAAGACCTCATAAAAATGGGAAATACATCTTCAACTTAAACTCAAGAACATAAAAAGGATACCCATAAAACTTTAAAACACTTCGAAATGGAGACAAGGATAGAAAAACATCTTTACATAAAATATTCTAGACAAAATGAAAAATCAACTCGCACAAAAGCAATAACATAATCTTCAACTATCAATTTTATTTTTTTTTCTTTTTAAAAATGAAAAGTTTATCACAACCCATCTATTTATCTATATAAATATCATTTGTTTTTTCAACAAAAATCATTTTATTTCTCAAAATAAAAAGGCAAAAGAGAGGCTCAATACAAGAATGCAACATTAAACATTATTCATAAACATATAGATAACAACCGTGTTTCTCATCATCATGTTACTCACAACTCACATGGAATTAAATACCAATACTCATTCTCCCTAATAAACAAAGATAACTCTAATTAACATATATAAATATAAAATTACTGATTATCATTCTCTCCAAAATCATGGATAGAAATTGGAAAGCTGGCCTTGCAATACAAGCAAGCAAATGCAATTGCAATTCATGGTGGAAAGCTGGCCTTGCAATACAAGCAAGCAAATGCAAATGCAATTCATGGTTTCAGACGACAATAGTAAATTTAGTTCTGTATAAACTAGAAAGCTACAAAGTAAATATCTGGAATCGCTTAGACCTCCAGCACTCGCTTCTGTATCTATTGCTATTGCTATCAATTGACTCAAGTCTCATTTGTTCTGCCTCGCATATGGGTGATATCGATCATTAGTTCTACTTCCAGAAACTCTTCTACCACTCCCATAAGCACCACCCCTGCGGTAAGCCCCTCCAACACCTGATGAATTATCACTACCATTAGCACCGTAACCATCACCCGCACCTCCATCGCCACCAGTCATCCCACTGCCATACCCACCAAACCCTTCACCATAGTTCGCAGGAGGAACTCCATAACCACCAGTCATCCAACTGCCATACCCACCAAACCCTTCACCATAATTCGCAGGAGGAACTCCATAACCAAGGGAAGGATCTTCTTGATAGCCTCCTAAACTCCCAACCCCATAACCTCCATAACCCCAGCTACCATATTCAGAACCTTCATACTCACCATTCCCTCCAGGTCTACCGCCATAACCTCCTGCTGACATATACTGATTGTTGCCATAACCTGCCCCCCCATAACCTCCATAACCCCAGCTACGATATTCAGAACCTACATACTCACCATTCCCTCCAGGTCTACCGCCATAATCTTCTTCTGACATATACTGATTGTTGCCATAACCTGCCCCTCCAAACCCACTATAATTTTCTCTGAAGCCCCCAACTCCACCAGGAACGTATAGAGGTCGACTATCAATCCCATAAATAGGAGCAGCGGCAGTCAAGGGTTTCTTGGGTTCAAACTTCTTGATATCCACCTGCCTTCCGCCTAACTCAACCAAGGGTTTCTTGGGTTCAAACTTCCTGATATCCACCTGCCTTCCGCCTAACTCAACCATTTTGCCTTTGGAAATGATTTCTTCAACGACCTGCTCACTGTCAAAAGTGATAAAACCAAAACTCCTGGACTTCCCAGTCCTTCGATTTCGCACGATCTGATGTTCTACAATTTTGCCGAATTTGTCGAAGTACTTCCTGAACTCATCATCAGTAATAGCTTTGGGTATACCACCCACAAATATCGTTCTCGTCCTTGGGCCATTCGACGTATTTCCCCTTGGAATGGTTCTTTTGATTTCCACCGTTTTGCCATCGAGGATGTGGGTGTCCTCTATAACCTTGTCCACCACGGAGGGGTCGGCGTAAGTCACAAATCCGAATCCCCGTGGCTCCCCAGTGACACGGTCTTTGATAATAACAGAGTCTGTTAGTTCGCCATAGTTACTGAAATGCTTCGTAAAAGCGTCTGTGGTGGTACTCTTCGAAAGACCGCCGATGAAGATTTTTCCAGGACTCGAAGAATCTCTAGCGGTATCATTGTTCTGGTTTTCCTTCTGCTCTTCTGCAATGTCTTCATCTCTTTCTGTGTTATCGTAGTCTTTAGAAGGCACATAGTGTGTTTTCTGGTCGTTTGAAGAATCCATACAAACCAAATAAAAGACCAAACGACACAAGAAAAGCGGAACGGCGTTCCGATTGAGATCTGGCAGAGAGGGTAGATAATCCGAAGCCTACCTAAAAACCCTGGAGAACCCTAGATGTCGATATGATAGAGAGTTGTATGATAACGGATTAGGGACTCTTGAACTGCATCATGAGTAACGTCGGCACTCTAATCAATAAAAATATTATTTAAGATCATTTCAGGTTCATTTTAAATTGGGATATATCAATCAAATTTCGATATATCTCAGTGTGCATAAATTTAGATAATGCTGGATGATAATTTTGTTATTTTATTTAATTATTTATTTTTATATTTTGAATAATGTAAATAAAAATAAATATTGTTTAAAATTATATTTTTTAGATTTTCCAGAGTTTATTAAGTTTTTAAAGGGATCCCGATCAAATTTAGTTGACTTTTGTTAAAAAGAAGGTTTGATTTTAATTGGCTTGTAAATAGTAGGATAATAGTCTTTTAAAGGTAAAAAGAGATTTGATCAGTGCTGCGCATTTGGTAGATGAAGTTAAGATGATCATTCTCGGGTGCTTTAATTTTATTATTATAAATTAATTATTTTATTTTATTTTTTAATTTTATGTAATTTTTTTTTTTTGTAAACTAAGGAGGGACCATTTTTTTACATTACTTCGAATTGAAACCAGTACATTTCCATGGTGGCCTCAACCTGCCTCGCAGGGAAACCGGGTCTGTTGGCCATCTCAAGTTTTTGACAGCCATCCAAAAACCAAAAATCCTAATTCTTTTTGTCTATGCTATGTATACTAAACATTCATAAAGATTACTACTATTCCTATTTTGCATTGTATATTCAAACTAGACACCACAACTATCTTTTAACCTTAACAAAAACTGCAGAGAGCATACCCATGTCCTCAGATGTTTCCTTTCTTGGTTTCCTTCTGTCCATCTTCTTCCTTTACACCCATGTTAATCTTCTCTATTAGCTGCTGAATCTCATCCATTTTTTTTCCCTGCATCATCATGGTCATGATCTGGATGTTTTTCAATTCTCTCCTCAGATTGGGAATTCCTTGGGATAATTCTACCATTTCTATTGCAACTTGCTCCATGGCCTTTGCCAATAGCCTTTTCATCACCCAGTATACATGCAGGGCCTGTTTGTACAGTGTCATGCATCCTCTTGTATTTCCTGGATCAGGTAGCACGTATTCCCAATCTTCCATTTCTGATCCTGATTGGGCCTGTGCTGCTTCTTCCTCCAAGCGCTGTAGTATTCTTCTGATGTCCTTGTTAGTATTTTCGTAGTAGGCTTGCTCTGCGAACTGAATCTTTTTCTCCAAGGTTTTCCTGTATTTTCTGGCTGGTGACGGTTCCCGCTTCTCCCATTTCCTTGCTGGTCGCCCTCTTTCTCTGCTGCATTGTCCTTGTCCTCGGCCTGCTCTTCCTCTGTTCGTGTAATTTCCTCTGCGTCCCCGACCTTTCGTGCCAGAGGTGCTCCCGAATTCTCCTTCCTCGTGCCCCTTGCTTCTCCTTTCTCCATGCTCCATTTCTTCTTAAGGTTTATCCTTCATTAAGCCCCCGACCTCCCTGGCTCTCTTCCTTGGCTGCTTGATTCCATCCTAGTCTGAATCGAACATCTCTATTTCGTCCTCAGAATCAACCTGGATTGTCTGGTATTGATCTTCACTTTCTCCATCCGCGATTTCCTTCCCTTTTTTCCCCAGGATGCTTCGGCCTCTGATCTCTTCTTCCGCCTCGTCTCTCATTCTTCTCCTTGTTGCCATTTGGTTTCTCCTTCTAGCTCTGCCTGCCGTTCCTCTTTGCCCCCTCTGCCCTTCTGTGATTCTACCTGGTTTTTCCACCACCCTCTCTCTTCGCTCGCTCGCTGCTGTTTCGCTTATCGGTATGTCGGCCTTGTTTTTCCTTCCTCCTTTATTACATTTACCTTGCCGCTTCTCGTCATTACTCCTCCCTCGAGCCTCCTGCCACCTGCCGTGTTCATGATCACCCACCACTCTTCGTCCTTCTTCTGCACCTTCGTACCTCCATCCATTCTCATCTGCATTACTTCCATCACCTTCTTTCTTCATTGCTTCCTCGTCGCCCCTCCTCGAAATGGTGTCCCTTCATCGATCTGTCCGCCTTCATCATTGCCCCCTCCACTTTTGCCTTGTCATCATCCCTATCCTGACTTGTGATGATTGCCTTGATCACCGCCATCCTCACCCTGATCGGGGGTAATTTTATGTAATTTGAATTAGTCAATTTCTCAAGTAATACTTATAATTGTAAGTATTATAATTATTTTATTTTTAAATTTAATGTAATGTTTATTTTGATTTTTATGTAATTTGACCAAGTCAAAAAGTTTACACCAACTTAGATCTATATTAACCCTATATCTACCAATCACTAGGATGGATTAAATCTCTTTTAGTGCAAACATTTTTTTTTAGTGTAAAATATGAAGAAATGTTTGCACCTGGAGGTATTTGATCCCTCTTAGCACTTATAGATCTGGGTTTAAGATGGATCTAGGCTCGACCATCTCTTTTTGTGCAAGGAATACAACTTCTTCAAGGGATTGAGTAGCCATCTTCTTCTTCCCAAAATCTCTCTTTCTTTCAACAAAATTGTCCATAGGAGAGTGAAAAGAAATCTATGAAAGTTTGCCACTAGCTTTTAATGACTCAAGATAATGGGAATAAGTGGGATACAATGCCTTGACAAAAGCTGCGAGTTGATTGTCCATTTTAACACAAGTGGCTTCTATATCATGCATAATGGCTCTTATTTCATAGGCTAAGGCAAGGGGATCATCCTCTTTTAATTCAAGATTAAAAATTTTGATCATAAAATGGACTACTTCAAGCTCAAAGTGTGGGTCATGTAAATCTTTCAGCTTCTTCAAGGCTTCAAAAACATTTAAAAATAGAGTAATATGATGACTCACCTCTTCATTGACTTATGCTGCAATCAAAGCATAGGCCTTGATGTTCTAGTTAAAGCTCTTTGTCATAAATGGGTTTCTTAGGAGGATTGTCTCTTTCTCCTTTACAAACTCTTTTCTACAACTCATTAAAAATCAAATTATGTTTTGTTTTCTTGAACCATTCATGATAGTTCTCTTTGACAAAAAAAACTCCTCCATCTATAAAGATGAATAAATACATTATAAAATCTGAATTAGACAAAAAAATTATATTTGTAATAAAATTAATTAATTATATCAAAAATAAACAAAATCATCCACTAAAAATGCACCTCCATACATCATATTGCCATTAAATAACCAACAAAATATACTTATTTTAAAAAATAATGCTTTCCTAAACTTCATGAATCTTCATATATATATATAGTATTGCCATTAAATAACCAACAAAATATACTTATTTTAAAAAATAATGCTTTCCTAAACTTAATGAATCTTCATATATATATATATACACACACCATATAGTCCCATGACAACCTATATGACAACCTATATACAAATAATGTAGTCTTCGAAAAGAACCAACACACAAAAGGTAAGGACATTCAAAAAAGGTGGTCTCACGGTCATTAGGTTCAAAATATGTATATCAGCCCTTTTATTGAAGCAGCCACACCAGAATATATATATATATATATATATACCTACCTTCAGAATTATATAGTAGCCCAGCAACATATATCATAGAGGAAGAATGCAACACATGATGAACGCGCAATATAAAGGGACCCGTGCATATATCGTTCAACGCAACGGGTTCAACAACCTATTCAACAAAACGAACGCAACGATCGCTGCATCAACATGCAGCTATTACAGATTTCAACGCTTCAATAGGATTCAATGGATTCCGTTAGGAAGGAGATATAATAGTGCCCCTGCTATTTTTTTGAAATTTTTTGGTGAGGTTTTTTTGTTTTTTTTGTTTTCCTAAATAAAAATTTATAGTGAATCATAATTTTATTTAATAGGTAACTTTGGTACATTAAAATAATTTAAAAATTTTTCCAAAATACTGAATTTATATATACAATCAAATTTTTCCACCAAAAAATCCAAAAATTCACATTAAAAATAATTCCTAACAATAATTTCTAACTTCCACCCTCAACTAAATACTACTCAAAATTTTATTTTAAATTGTTATTACAATCTCCCTTAACAATACTTTTAATTTATTATTAATATCATTGCATAATATATAAACCCCTACTACCATTATGTGCAGGGAAGAAATGAAAAGAAAAGATAGAAATAAATCTAGTATTAAAAAGGGAATATGGAACTAAATTAAATATTTTACTAAATTAACAAAAATGTAAAATCATAAAATAAAATTTAATATATAACTATTCTTGAAAACAAAAATCAAAGGAAAAATAATGGTTTAGCTATAACAATTAGTAAACAATGAAATTTTAAACATAATATTAACCATAACAAATTAATATAAATAAAATATAAAATATCCTTATATACTATTGCATTCATGGAAAAATATTACAATCAAAAGTAAATAATGATAATAATGTACTCTAAAATAGTGCTACTTTTATATCTTGGAAATTTCCTCATTTAACATGTAATATTACAATAAAAAGTTGATAATAAGGTACTCTAAAATAAGACTACCTACCTCTATATCTAGAAAATTTTCTGAATGCAATATGTTTTTCTAGATGTAATGATATATACCAGAAATTTAAAATAATAACCAAAATAATAATTTAGAAATGAATTAATGATTCACATAAAATTGTATTACTAGTTATTAAAAATAAATATAATAAAAAACTTGATTTTAAAATGAATTTTGTTCTATCATTTTAATAATCTTATTATAAATTTAATAAACTTTAAATAAAATTATAAATTTATGAAATAAAAATTTAAATAATTACATAATAACAACAATAAATTTATAAAAATGAAGAAGTTTTAAAATGTTTACCTGGCAAATGACCTAATCACTCTTTTAATGATTCACATAAAAACTGAAATATGCTGTCCGCTAAAGAAAAATCTGATTTTAAAATGGATGAAATAAATCTAAAATAAATTTTAATAAAATTTAATAGAAAATTATAAATTAATGAAAATTAAATTAATAATTACAATTTATGGGCCAATAAAAGTTATAAAATATTAGAAATTTTAAAATTACTTCACTGCTTTTTTACTGATTTAAATAAAACTAAGCTATCGCTAGTTACCACAAGAAAACCTGATTTTAAAATGGGTCTTAATGGATTGATTTTAATGAATCTTAACCTAAATTATAATAAATTTAAAAATAAATTATAAATTAATGAAAATCAAAACTTAAATAATTACAATATATAAGAAAAAAATAACAAAATTAGAAAAAATTAAAATGAATTAAAATTAAAAAAATTAAAATGTTTTTATAGAGATTAGGTTAAGCTACTCTAATGCAGAGTTAGAATTTGGATTTCTTTTTATTAGTTACACATTATTTTTTACCAAATTACACCATATAAATCACAGAGTTCAACATCATAAGTGTAACAAGAAAATCATGTTTCCCAATACAATAGAGTAAATCATTGCTTTCTCTAAAAGGATTTAGTACACCAAAATAACAAGGCAATCATGTTTCTTAATGGAACAACGTAAATCATTGCTTTCTCTAAAGAGATTTAGTACATAAAAAATCCGACAGTATTCTCATTTGTACAAGGAAAACTAATCAGTTACTCAAGACATAGATACTCTTAAACCTCTCTTCAATCTAAATGTCCCCAAAATAAAAAAAAAACTCCCCCCTCCATCTAAAGTGACAATTAGAACACCCATTACCACAATTTGACTATATATGCATGTTTTTATTTAATAAAATTCATCTATATACATGTTATGTCCAAATACTTTTTGTTGTTTTTTTTAACTGAAAAAAGGAAATATCTAAAAATGTAAGGAAAGGATATTTTGAAACTAAGATATATATATTATAGTGAATGTGACAACAAGGTGATATAATAATAATAATGAATTACACCATTTACCATCCATGCATAATGATTTTCCTTGACAAGTTGTGTTATATTCAACTTGCCACATGATATATTAAAAACACACTTTTAATCATTACAAAAACCTTCACAAAAAGAATACCAAAAATGTATCCAATTCTCTTCTTTAATGTCCAACTTCATATCTTTCTTAAGCTCAAAAGATTAAACTTTAAACCCACATTATCTAATTAAAATAGTTTTCATACATACACACTTTGTATAATAGAATACCTGTTTTTTTTGTTGATAAAAAAACTAAATTTATATTACTATGAAGAAAACAAGTACATTCAAAATTTCATCAGCTCATCCTACCTCATTTAGACCATTTTTGTTGGTGGGGAGAGCTAGAATATGAAGCTAAATATTTAGCAATTGACACCTTATTTTTGGAGGGCTACAAAGCCATACAACATGTCAAAGACATATCAGGGTGGTAGACGCAGTTGGTGCATATTTGCAGAAGCTAGTTGCCTCCATTTTTCATGCTAATGATATTCAATGTGCTCCAGTTGGGCTTTTATCTCCTGTAGTTGTTCGTTTGTTAGTTATTGGCTTCTGCGAATGTTTGCCAATTGTTACATAATTTCCTCTTGAGAGAATTGTATATCATTCCAATAAGCCACATTTCCATTTTGGCCCTCGTATATATGGTCACAGAGGATATCTAGGTTGGCTTGAATCCCTCGTAATTGCACAACAATCGATTCCAAGGTGGAAGCTTGAAAACTATGACCCACAACAAGATGACACAACGACAGGGGTTCGAGTCTTTAGCACCATTGCACCAAGTCTAGACTCCCCCAAGCCCCTCAACATGACAAATATAATTCAACCTAGAGAGTGAAAACAACCTTCAAGACTTAACACTGTAATGCCCACAAACTAGCGATGAGGGCATTCCAAGCCACTAGATACCTCCTAGCCTAAATTTCAAGACCTCATGGAACAAAAATCTGATTCTCTCTTCCACCCAAGTCCCCACCCTAACTCTAACATAAGATGAGCATGGGCCTCAGACGAAAAAGAAGGGCACAATTGACCACAATCTCGAAATTAGATGTTCAAATTTCTCCTCCTAGGGACTTGAGGTACTAGATAAGTAATAATAGTTTATTCACACCCCCAACACCCCATAGGACCACTGACCCGAGTCCCACTCCTAAACCCTCTAAGAATGAGTAACCTAAACCAACAATGTCATACTTTCGCATGGGTGATAGCCCTAACAAAATCAAAAGAAAGATAATTAAAGGCAACTAACAAACATGAGACAAAGAGATAGAGAATCACCCAAACTCACCTACCAAGTGATTTCCACCAGAACAGAAGGAAGGAAACTGAAGGATGGAGCAACAACCTATAGACGAAGAAGACACCCAAAAAAGCAGGTTCCTCTAACCCTGACGCACCCGAATCACAAACGAAATCCTAAGCACAATACCACACACAAGGGTTATCCTCAGTAGTTAACTCCTCACCACCCCAGATGTTATATAGAATCTACGTCTGTAGATAGAAGTGTCTTCCCTAGGCGTGGTGGATTGACCTAGAACAAAAGAAAGAAAAGAGCCTAATGTTTTCCTTAAAGTAATTTAATGATGGGATGAGGCCTACCTGGAATCTATCGCAAGATTTACTCCTTCCTCAGCTTGTATGCTCCAATCCTAGCTCTGATTTCTATAATTAGAACCTGCACAATCAAACAACACAAGATAAAGATCTACGACATATATGTAGCATAATCCAATCACTTCATTCAATAGATCAACATGGTATTGAAATACATGAAATCATAACATCACATAAAGAAAATAGTCTACTCTTTGTATTAATAGAAATGGAGAGAGTTACAATCAAAATTAGGATTTGATCTTGTAGAAGAGCTCCCCAAGTTAACTTGTCCTTTCCTTTCCACACAGTATACCTCTATGTCACCCTAATGCATGGAATAATGACTCTCAAAGCAATAACATGAGGGTAGAGTCAATCTCCAACATCCAACACCTTGCCCATGGATGGCTGTAAATATATAGATGAAGCTCGTAGTTCTTGAATTCTTATCCATTTACTAATCTAGGCTTGAGATCCACTAGAAATGAGAGGGTAAGCTCAAGGTATAAGAGGTAAAAAATATAACGTAGGATAAGATAGGATTCTAGACTCTTATCCAAGGTAAATGGTTGAAACAACCTCAAGAAGCTTATGGAAGATGAAGCTTCAGGATTATTTTTATTTTTCCTACATTTCTAGAATCAATGCACCCCCAAGACTGAGCAACCTACTAGTGATCAATGTAGTTGTAGAGAGGGCCAACTTGATAGTCAACGCTAGTCCCTAAATGACCAGGGTGCACTGGGCCTTAAAATCTTGGAAACTCAATAGTCAGGAGCAGAAACTGAGGGATTCAACAAAGTCATGCTTAGGGATTTAGGTAGGGATGATGACAATATGTTGTAGGATGTGAATTGGCCCCGTTTGAAGGCCTATTGACTCGATGTGACAAAATGACATAAAACATATTCCCCCCTTAAGCGTAAAGTCATAAATGGAAACTGATGACTGAAGTGCTTTACCTTGTGGCAAGTTAGGATCAAGAACAACTAGTGAGATCTCCTTTACTCAATAACGTTCTTAAGGGTATGCTTCAACATATGATAGGGGTCCATAAATCAGACTGACATTTTCTTCTTTTTGATGCCTTATGGGCATATCGAACCTGTATTAGGACTACTACCAGATTTACATCGTTTCAATTGGTTTATGGTCTGAAAGCTATCCTTAAGATAGAATGTGAGATTCTGTCTTTGAAGATAGCTATATAACTTCTTCCTGCCACTTTTTTAGAATAGGAACGTCTTTTACATTTGACACGATTTGATGAAACATAATATGATACCACTCTAGCTAATGAAGCTCATAAGAGACATATCAAAACACAGTATGACAAGAGTGTTAGGCCTCATGTCTTTTGAGAAGGAGACCTTGTTCTTCTTTATGACTAAGAGTCTGATAAATTAGGTTCATCAAAGTTCGGGCCAATGTGGCTAGGTCCATACATTTTCAAATGTGTTCTTGCAAAAGGGGCCTATGAGCTAGTAGATTTTGATGGAATTCTACTAGTGCAAACTAGAAATGGGTTGTACCTTAAAAAATACTATGCTTGATTTTGCATAGTACACTATGTACATGTTGTATGTAGGTGTGTTGAGTGTGTTTGTAGTATGTCCCTTCATAATTTCCTTCAGTTTTAGTTATTTTTTTTTACATTTGGTTTGTAGATGTTGGCATCCTTGGAACCATTTGTTGGTTATGCTGATGGTGCTAGTCGTAGAACTCGAAACCTACATTTCGCAGCGTGAGCCATATTTACTCCAGATGTCGAGTTATCGAGTCTACAAGAAATTTTTCTTGGTTTCTCTACCAATAACTTTACTGATTATATCATAGTGATCCAACTACTATCTGATGCTATTTCACATGGTATTCGCTATATAATCATCATATTGGACTCACAACTTGTAGTACTACAATTGACTAATGTCTACCCAGTTAGAAGTCCAACTATGCTTGACATATTATTAAGGGTACACCTTATATAAATACACTTTGATCACATCCAATATCAACACATTTCTAAAAATCTAAATAGATTGAGAGATGCATTAGCTAATCATGTTTTAGTTAGACATTTGTGACACATGTAAATACTTTCAATACACATCACATCAATTGAAAGAGAAAATACAAACGTAGGAAACATTGAAGATAATCCTTCTTCCAGGCATAATCATCAACAATATGGTCGATGAAAAGGGTGGGATAATTATCCTTTAGAAAAGCACGATTTATGTCCCAATAATCGACACATACACGAATTGTTCCTTGTTTCTTCATGACAGGAACAATATTTGACACAAAATCAGTCAAAGGAACTAGATAGATGAAATCAATGGGTATAAGTTTTTCAACTTCAGATTTAGTTTTGGTAACCTTCTTGGGATGGACCAGACGAAGGTGCTACTAGACTGGTTTAGTGTTGGGATATGTTTTTATTTCGTGAACCACAATGATTGGATCAATCCCTAGAATTTATTCATAAGAAAAGACAAATACATCTTGAAACTCCTGAAATATGGCTTTGTAAGTATTAATCTCATCTAGAGAGCAAGACATGCCGATATGTAGATTCTCGAAAATGCTGAGTTTAATCAAGATATCGAGAGGGATATTCTCTTCCATATTCGATAGGTTTTCTCTGAATTGACTTCGTGAATGGAAAAAAAATTCATAGAGAGATTAATGCTACTAGGTTGATAAAGGTTGTTAGGATTATCCTCAATGGAATTTGACAAGGAGGAATGATGGTGATGATCATCCCACGATGCATCATTTGGCATCATGATCTCCATAATTTTCTCATTGGTAGGGAATTCCCGATAAAAAGTATTAGAAGACATTCCATAATACAATGAGAGATCGACCCAATTGATCAAAGAGACAAGATCAGAGTGAGCCACACAAGCTAAATGAATGGCTTCATAATCAAGCTCGATGGGGCTAAAAGGCATACAGTCACCAAAACTATTGATGTTAGTTTTTTCTAGTATTGCCTAAGGATCAGTTAGAATAGTAGAAGAGGATATCATATTGATATAAGAAACCGAATAAGAGCTACCGAGAAGCGAAGAAGGAAGAAAAAAGGTTCCCATGAGAGGGGAATCCTTAAGTAATCCAACCCCGACATGTTGGTATGGGTGTAGAGTTTCCCCTACTAGAGGGACACTTCCGATAACTAGAGAATTAGAGGAGAAAAATGTGAGTTGATAGATGGAAACTATGCCACCTTTATGAGGAAAGGAGATCATTTAGTAGTAATTCGAAATGACAACAACCATGGTGTAAACCTAGGTGAGACCTAATATAATATTATAATTGAGTGGTCTGTCGATAACTTTTACTTCTATGGATGCAAATTTACCTCCCAATTCTACTTGTAAGGAATTTAAAATCCCACAAGGTTTATAAGTTCTTTCATCAAAAGCTTTCAAGGTGGTGGGCAACTGACTCAATTGAGGAGAACCAATGGCCTTCCCACAATACAAGGACATGATATAGGTTGATTGTCTTTCTTATCTCATGGAGGAGAATCTTTATTCTTCTTACTTTTGCATTTCTTCTTACTTCCTAGTTGTTGTTGAGATTTTCCTTTATCAGAATGAATGTAATTGATCTCGGAAGTAGAAGTCACAGGAGGATTAGATGAAGGGATTTGGGCAGTTGTGACAAGAGCAGTACCAGATGGTTTACTCATCGACTATGAATTGGTAGAACCAATCATGCCATCAACATCATGAGATTATTTACTAGGAGCTTGAGGAACAATGGTCGAAGGTCGCAGAGTGTTTGGTATCTTATCACAAAGCGTTCCAGATTAGGTATAAACGAGATCCAAGTACTGGGCATGAGAAATTACTTGCTCTTCATTTACAACTCCACTGTTAGTTATGTCTTCTATTATAGGAGCCAACAAAGACTTAGTAAACCATTCTACTAACAATTGATCAAGAACATATGTCTTAACCAACCGATGGAAATGTTGCTACTCATGAATATGATCAGATATGTGAGTGGAATCAAATTATTTGAAGTTGATTAGAAGTTTCATTCTAGTTTTGTATCTGATGGGAAACTAGAAATGTGTGAGAAAGGTAGTAGCTCAGGAACTAGAATTATTAAATGAATCTCTCAGTAATTCAATATACCATTTAACTTCCCTACCGGTAAGAATGCATTGGAAAAGACGTAATTGAATTGAATCATCATTAAGGGAGTTAGACAAACACCACAAATGACAATTCATGACATGCATTGATGGGTCTTCTCCAGGATTCCCATTAAATTTTGGGATATCAGAAGGAAATTTTGTAGGAATAATCAATGACCAAGGCGAATGAGCAATATGATCGTTGGTGAGCTAAATCAAATATGGCAATTCGAGAGTTGCCACAAACGACAACTGCTTATTAAAATTCGGTGGAGGATAACTTGGATAAGAAGGAATATCCTGAGAAACAGGTACATGCGCTTCATGAAAGGGATGTTTATGATAAAGAGGAACCTGGATATTAGAATAAGGAGGATTTTGATAACTAGTATATGCATAACATTGTTGTCCAGTTCTAGGATAACCTTGCAAATGCTCAAAAAGGCTGGGTTCGGACTTGCTAGCCTTGATAGGGCACTTGAGGGATGCCTTAATAAGGATGAAACTATTTCCCCATGGGGTTCTGGATCATCCCAACACAAGGTGCATTTTGTGGAGGTTGTGCCATACCATAATAAATATTTCTTATTGGAATTTGAGGAATACCTTATCTAAGTGGATGAGACTGTAAGGTACCTTGTAAAAGCTGAGTAAGCAGGGCTTAGGAGGTACCAAATACCAATGAAATTCATTTATTCACAGTTACAACTTATAAAGGTTGGCTTACATGAATTTGAGCTTGTAGAGGTATAGATTGATAACTAGGAATTTGAGATGAGGACGACACATGTTGAGAATTAAAAAATAGATCCACAATCAAACTGGGTTGTACAAGAAAAGTAGGTTGCCAAACTCTAGAAGCCATTCTAGGATATGGAGGATTTGGATAAGGCTAAGAACCAATTTGAGGTATACCAATAATAGGTTTCCCCTTGCCAAAGGAGGAGGGGATGATGGAGGTAACTATCCCCCTTGCAGAGGGTACCCAACACTAGAAGAGTTAGGATGTTGAAGGTAACTAAGCCCACTAACATAAGGGCCAACACATTGTTCAATTGTAGTTGTAGGTGGAGGAGGAAGAGAAGGCTATGTAGCGATCATTAATGAAGTGACGCATGGAATTCTAGAAATATATGACTAGGGATAGGTCCATGGACTAGATGCTCAACCAGAGACGTTACCAGATAATGATTGATAACCAGGTGGGACGGGTGAGCCACCATACAAATGTGCCTCTAGTGATGTCAAAAACATGGATGAAGAAGAAACATTAGTTTTCTTAACCATAGTGGTGGACATAGGTTGCGAAACCATAGAGGATTTAGTCATGGTTAAATGTCCCAAAGAAGATTTTCACGAGAAACTTATGGGTGAGTGGGAAGAATCAGGTAAAGGACTTTGTGCTGGAGTCTGAAGAGAAGGAAGAGGATGAGCTTGATAAAAATGGAGTCCACTCCAATTAACAAGAGTAGAGAGACAGGGTTTCTTTCTATGGGATCTCTTCAATACTCACAAGATCGAGTGGAAAGGGTTCATCGTCGTGTCCAAGATATATATTTTTCAGTTATGTCAGAGACAGAGAAGAGAAGAGGGAAGTCCCGAAGTAACATGTGAATATGGAGGAGGAATAACCTCAGGTAACAAAGTATTTGATTCAGTAAGGTTAGGTTCAATGAACTTAGGCAACAAAGTCTCAGGTGCTTCGATTTTAACTATGTCAGATTCACCAATAAATGATGAAGTATCTTAGGCTCAATACTCAATGGGAAAGATGATTATGGTATATCAGATTCAGGAGAAGGACCAAAAGTAGCTCCCAAAGTTTATGATTTGGTAGTTTACGTCTTCTTATGCCTTTGACGATAACCAGAAGTATTATTTAGTGGAATAGGAGGGGTGTGTTCTTCCACATTGGATTAATAAATTTTAATAATTAATACAAAAATATATCAGAAAGAGGGTAAACTAGGCATAAATGTTTACCAAGCAACCATGAAATACAATATACACCTTAGCGCACCAAGGAATTAATGTACGTGCAAGCAATATCCCCAAATGATGTGTTCGATGTATCATGTTATATAAGGCTGCTGACACGATTACCTATTGCAAGGATAGAAACCTATGGTGGAATTCCAAAATATACTCGACGGTATGTGGAATTACAGTCCGTAGTAGTGTTGTCTTATGTGTAATCATTCGATGAGAGCATTCCCATATACTTTTCATGCATGGAGCTCCATCCAATATTCCCAAAGGTACACGAAGTATGATATGATACAATTACGTATGTGGAACGAGATATCATCCTCGAGATACAATGCAATAACAAATCCTACATTTAATGACACTAGAACACATCTTTAGCCTAGAACTCTAAATGTTTGTGTTAATGTGACAAATTATCCATAGGTTGATTCAAAAGATTTTAAAGTTTATCTTTTATTAGGTTTCAATTTCATCTCTCACCGTGAATTTCACCTAAACATCCTAAAATGAAAGCTAGCATGAAGAAATGGAAACTTTCACTTTCAATGAGAATCTATCTAAAGGAGGGAGGAGACAAAGAATATGTAGCAAACAATAACTAAGTGTAATTCCCTAAAATGCAAAGAATATGTAGCAGACAATAACTAAGTGTAATTCCCTAAAATGCAACTATTCCAATTCAAATTTACACACAAAACCATAGATGCTAATGTAAAGATATTATTATTTTCAATTTTCTCTTAATTTTCAAAATGAGAGAAAACTAAGATGCATGTTTATCACTGATAAAAACAAACTTTTCAGAACGATGAATGGAACATCAATTCTTTCAAGCACTCAATGACTAAACAAATCAGTTCACTAATGACCTAATGACATGAATAAAGGAAAATCTAAATAAATTGTTATCAAAGGGAACCAAAACCATAAGAAAACCATAAGAGGCTTTTGAGAGACACTAAGACATTGAGGGACACAAGGAAGAGAGGCTAGAAGAAGGCTGGACAAAGAGAAAACCAAAACAAGGAAAATTTTGGCATGAAACATGGATCAATGCAGGTGCTTAAGGGGCACTAGTGCTTTGCAACGCATGCACAAAGAGAGTTAGGGTGCACTACAATGCAGGTATAGGGAAGGCTAGGGTGCATTGCAATGCACTATCTCTAGATTAGAGGGCGTGATGATCAAGGAATCTCAAGTTCCAACAAAATAAATGCATTGGAATCTCAATGACAAGTCCTCATATGTCTAATTAGGATTGAGTGAAACTATACAGATCAAAACAAGAGGAAAAATAGACACTAAGGGAAAAGAAAACCACTAAGGGATTGAATCGATCCCCAATATGTTCGCTAATTTTTTATACATAATATACAACTGTGGACAAAAGTGTCTTCCCAAGGCTTGATGGAATGACCTAAAACAACAGAAAGCAAAGCGCACAATGTCTTCCTTAGAGTAATTGAATTATGGGATGAGGCATACTTGGAATCTATCACAAGGTTTTCTCCTTCCTTGGCTTGTATGCTCCACTCCTAGCTCTAATCGCTATAATTAAAACCTTCACAATCAAACAACACAAGCCAAATATCTACGAAAACAATGTCGTGTAATCCAATCACTTCATTCAATAAATCAACATGGTATTAAAATATATGAAATCATAACATCACAAATAGGGAAACAATATATTCTTTGTATTAATAGAAATCGAGAGAGTTACAACCAAAATTAGGAGTTGATATTGTAGAATAGCTCCCCAAGTTAACTTGTCCTTTCCTTCCCACAAAGTATGCTTCTATGTCACCCTAATGCATGGAATAATTACTCTCAAAGGAACAACATGAGGGTAGAATCAATCTCCAAAATCCAACACCTTTCCCATGGATGGTTGTAAATATATGGATAAAGGAGGTAATTCATGAATTATTATCCACTGGCCAATATTAGCCTCATATCCACTTGAGATCAGAGGATAAGATCAAGGGATAAGAGTGAAAACTCATAGGTAGGATCAGATAGTATTCAAGAATCCTATCCAAGGTAAATGGTTGAAACAACCTCAGGAAGCTTCTGAAAGAGAAAGCTTCAGGATTCTTTTTATTTTTCCTAAATTTATAGAATTGGTGCACCTCCAAGACTAAGAAACCTGCTGGTAATTAGTGCAGTTGCAAAGAGGGTCAACCTAGTAGTCAACACTGGTCGCTAAAGGGACATGGTGCACTGGGACTTGAAATATTGGAAACTAAGAAATCAAGAGCAGAAACTCAGGGATTCAACAAAGTCATGCTTAGGGTTTGTGTAGGGATGATGAAAATATGTTGAAGGATGTGAATTGGTCCCATTTGAAGGCCTGTTAACCAGATGCGACAAAATGGCCTATAACATCGGTCTTTCATCTTTTGCTGCAGGCTTGAACAGTAAGAAAAACCATCACCACCTTGCACAAAATCCCTTCTCAACCCACCATAACCAAACACTAACCATCTCTATATAGAAAAATCCTTCGTTGGGCGGAGTGCCCCACCCATACTCACATTAACCATCGCATGGAATATAGGTGGATGGGGGTGGAGATCCCAAGGCCCCCTCAACTACGGGTCAGTCACTCCCATAGGTGGAAGTTAGGTCTTGATCGATTAACCCAGAATAAACCAGATTTATACATTCTTGAGTTTCACTCCAACTATGGACAAAGTCATGATGGTCCTTAGTTTCCCAATTTACTAACCAATCTACCATTGCGTTTCTGTCCCTTAAGGTATGTTCGGTGATAGCATAAGGGAAGTTTCCTAAAAAATATTTTATCCTAATACTCTATGACTCCAGTCACTTACTGTGGACTAGTTTGGAGGTAGGATATCCATCAATAATCTTTTGGGACATGTTGATGACCAATTGTGAGTCCCTTGATATTTGAATCTTAGGAGCCCCAATTTTTCTTACTAAGAGAAGGGATTTTTTGAGACCCATCATTTTTGCCACATTATTAGAGGTGACTCCACAAAATCCAACAAAAATTCCCAAGGGCTTGCCTTTAGAGTCTCACAAAATGCCCCCAAAACCTACAATGACCGGGTTCCCTTTAGAGTCCCCATAAAATTTATTTTCACAAAGCCTTGCGGAGGCCTGATAAAAGAAGTGGGTGAGAGAGCTTGCAACTTAGTTATTCCTATAAAAGAGTGGCAAATCATCTCAATATATAGATTCAAGGCATTAAGAATTGTTGTTTCCATATGATCAGATTTCTAGTCCTCGTTCAATTTTCTACTAGTATGGTCTTTCTTATTTTCTCAGTCACAGTATTCCAAATGGAGGTAGGTGATGATTCCTGATATCGAAATATTATCATGCTCTTGGATTTCCATATGAAAGAAAATACTAATATCCATGCTCTATTAGCTATTGGGTTTTTGAAACAAGAGAATATCTAATTAGAGATACTGTTCGCTAGACTTGCTAGGTCACGATCACTAGATCCAAATAGCTTCAAGGCTATAGACCATATCTCATCAACTACTAGGAAATCATTTACCATATATCCTCACTCTGTCTACACATTGCACATTGTGATGGAACTATGAAGCCATTTTTAAGCAATTGATCCCAAGTAAGGATACATTTATTGCCCACAAGCCACAGGAAGTGAGAGATTCATGGCCATAGGCTCGATTTTGAGACCTTCTTCCAAAGGAAATTACAATTCTGACATTGGAAATCTTTCTTGATGAGGTAAGCTTCCTTAACATAATATGCACCCAAAGTGGAGTGTCCCCATTGGAGTTTTTCTGAAGAGTGCATGACTAGGATCTGCCTCTCCTTCAATTGTTGCATCAAAACCTGCTAGTTATCCAGAGTCCCTTCCAATTGCAACTATCAATCTGATTTCCACTCTTTCCATTCCCCATTTCCAAATTCATTCCTCTAGAAATATGACACAACCTTAGCACTCCCCTAATCCAAGATGGATTTTATCCCTTGGAGGTCATTGAGTTAGTCCAATTAGGGCATTTTCTACCAAGAATCCTCCAAGAAGAGTGTTGTAGTACCATTATGCACCTCTCAGAACATATGATCCTGAATGAGGTGGTAGTTCCTATGGGCTAATTTCCACAATGAGGAGCCAGAAACATCATGAATTCTTTTGAAGGAATTTCACTTAGGATCAGCCCCTCCCATACTTATAGGTCTAGATCTTATTCCATTGTTCATTATCGCCTTGAATCTAACACCACCATAATTTGGAACCCATGATCTCATTTAACATTTTTGTATCTCACAATCCCAATCCTCTATAGGCTTTTGAGAGACAAAGTTATCCCAAGCCACTAATGACCATTTTTTAGAGGAGTTGACCCATTTCTAGAGAAATTTACAAAAGATTTATTTTGAGGCATTAAATAAGTAAAGATTGGATTTATCTTTATTAATAAGCATACCTGAGGCAAACTGAAATTCCTCCAGAATGTGTCCAAGGCTAAGGCTTCCCAAACTGAGCATTCTCCATAGAGTAGATTGTCATCAATAATCTATTGGTGGGTCATTGAGAGTTATGTACCTTGGATTCTAAGGCCTTTTATTTGGTTTGTTGTCACCACCTCTTAGAGAAGGAAATCCAAACCTTCAATTGCTATGATGAATAGGAAGGGGGAGATGAGGTCCCCTTGCCTTAATCCCCGAGAGGATATGAAGGTAGCAGTCAAAACACCATGAAGAAAGATAGAAAAGAAGAGGGTTAAAATCAAAGATTTAATCCAACAGATCTAGTCTTATGTGAAGCAGAACGCCCTAAGCGCAACATAGAGGAACTTCCAACTCAGGTGTTCATATGCTTGAGAGAGGTCTAACTTCACTAACATGCCTAGATGTTTTCTACTTTTAAGAGAGTGAATAACCTCATGGGAAAATACAATATGATCTAGGATGTGGCGACCCTCCACAAAGCTCGATTGCTCTAGACTAATAATATGATTAAAAATTAGTTTGAGTCTTGTACTAGAATCAAGGACAAGATTTTATAGACCACATCATAGAGAACAATGGGACAAAATTCATTGGGATTGTTAGCCATGTGATTCTTGGGAATTAAGGTTAGGAATGTGGCATTCAACCTTGAATAAATCTTCTTGTTGCAATGAGATTCTTCCTCTAGATCAATGATTTCTCTGCTACCTTCAATTGCTATGATGAATAGGAAGGGGGAAATGAGGTCCCCTTGCCTTAATCCCTGAAAGGATATGAAGGTAGCAATTAGAACACCATTAAGAATGATAGAAAAGAAGAGGTTTAAAATCAAATATTTAATCCAACAGATCTAGTCTTATGTGAAGTAGAATGCCCTAAGCACAACATAGAGGAATTTCCAACTCAGGTGATCATACGCTTTAGAGAGGTCTAACTTCACTAATATGCCTGAATGTTTTCTACTCTTAAGAGAGTGAATAACCTCATGGGAAAATACAATGCGATCTAGGATGTGGCAACCCTCCACAAAGCCCGATTGCTCTAGACTAATAATATGATTAAAAATTAGTTTGAGTCTTGTACTAGAATCAAGGACAAGATTTTATAGACCACATCATAGAGAACAATGGGACAAAATTTGTTGGGATTGTTAGCCACATGATTCTTGGGAATTAAGGTTAGGAATGTGGCATCCAACCTTGAATAAATATTCTTGTTGCAATGAGATTCTTCCACTAGATCAATGATTTCTCTGTCGAAAAACTACCAACATGCCTTTAAAAACTATGATGTGATCACATCTAGACCAAAAGATTTGTTGGAAGAAAATTCTTTCACCACTACCTCAACCTCTTCATATTAGATCCATCACATTAGCACATCATTTTGGTTTGCTGTGACTAGACGAGGAATGCATCTAGTTATTCTTTTAATTTCCTATGATCGACCTTGTTCCTCCTCCAAAAGAATATTAGAAAATTAGGAAATCAAATGTCTTTCCATATATTTGTGATATTCTAATCTTGCTCCTTCTAATGAGATAGGGGAGGTGATTCGGTTATTTTTCCGGTGATAAATCATAGATCGATGAAAAAATTTAGAGTTTCTCTCCCCTTCTTTTAGCCACTGAACTCGGGATTTCTGTCACTATAACGTCTCCTCTTGTTGTAGACAATCCTATAACTGTGTTACTATTCTGCCTTCTTCCTCGACAAGGGCCTTTGTTTTACCTTCCCATATGATTGAAGGCTTAAGAGTATTGTAGCAGATATCGATTGAATGACTTCTCATGAACACATCAGTGACACTGAAATATGGGATGAGGCCTACTTGGAATCTATCACAATATTTTCTCCTTCCTTAGCTTGTACGCGCCACTCCTAGCTCTAATTACTATAATTAAAACCTACACAATCAAACAACACAAGCCAAATATCTACGAAATCTATGTAGTGTAATCCAATCACTTCATTCAATAAATCAACATGGTATTGAAATACACAAAATCATAACATCACATATAGGGAAACAATCTATTCTTTGTATTAATAGAAATGGAGAGAGTTACAACCAAAATTAGGAGTTGATCTGGTAGAATAGCTCCCCAAGTTAACTTGTCCTTTCCTTCCCACAAAGTATGCCTCTATGTCACCCTAATGCATGGACTAATTACTCTTGAAGAAACAACATGAGGGTAGAATAAATCTCCAAAATCCAACACCTTACCCATGGATGGTTGTAAATATATGGATGAGGGAGGTAGAGATGTCTAACTTCACCAACAAGCCTAGATGTTTACTACTCTTAAGAGAGTGAATAACCTCATGGGAAGATACAATGTGATATAGGATGTGGCGACCCTCCACAAATCCCAATTTCTCTAGACTAATAATATGGTGAAAAATTAGTTTCAATCTTGTACTAGAATCAGGGAGAGGATTTTATAGACCACATCATAGAGAACAATGGGACAAAATTCATTGGGATTGTTAGCCACATGATTCATGGGAATTAAGGTTAGGAATGTGATATTCAACCTTGACTAAATCTTCTGGTTGCAATGAGATTATTCCACTAGATCAATGATTTCTCTGCCCAAAAAGTGCTAGCATGGCCTTAAAAACTATGATGTGGTCACATCTAGACCAGGAGATCTTTTGGAAGGAAATTCTTTCACCACTGCCTCAACCTCTTCATATTAGATCCATCACATCAGCACATCGTTTTGGCCCAATATGACTAGACGAGGAATGCATATAGTTATTCTTTTAATTTCCTACAATCGAACTTGATCCTCCTCCGAAAGAAGATTAGAGAAGTGGGAAATCAACTCTCTTTCCACATATTAGTGATATTCTATTCTTTCTCCTTCTGATGAGATAGGGGAGGTGATTTGGTTATTTTTCTGGTGATAGATCATAGACCGATGAAAAACTTTAGAGTCTCTCTCCCTTTCTTTTAGCCACTGAACTTGGGATTTCTGTCACCATAATGTCTCCTCCTGTTATAGACAATCCTCTAACTGTGTTACTATTCCGCCTTCTTCCTCGACAAGGGCCTTTATTCTACCTTCCCAGATGATTGATTGCTTAAGAGTATTGTAGTAGATATCGACTGAATGACTTCTCTTGAACACATCTGTGACATTGAAATGGAGTTGGTAGCATTGACCCAAAACCAAAATCGAGGCTTTGAAAAGGTATGATAAACCAAAAGAAAAGAAGATTTCCCAACCCAATAGCCATGAAGATGAAGTGGAAGAGTTTCATGTTCAAGATCCACTCACTACCATTAACAAGTGGAGTATCCCATTTTCACAGTTTAACTAACCATTACTGGTCAATACCTCTTTATTTTTGACAAGCTTGAGGATGATAACATATGCTTGATCTCTAAGTTCATCCTTCAGATGAATCCCTATGAGAATATTTAACGAACCAAGAGAATGAGTGGTTCGACCCCATCATGATTGACAAGTCCATTGTTGTTTGATGTTTTAACAAGTCCAAAGGTGAAAACTCAACATCCTTTTCATGTTTAGAGAGTTTGAAAAAGAGGCGAAGAAGAAAATTCCAAAGGCTCCTTTTTATAGATCATAGTCTCTTGAGTCTGAAAAGGCAAAAAACAATACTTATGAGAACCTCTTATCCATGTTCAACTAAGGTATTCCTTTTTCATAAGTAGTTTATCTCAGTCTGGAAAAGGGTTAAACTTATACTGAGTAGACATCTTTTCATTTACTTTAACAAGTTTGAAAAGACAAGTGCTCGACAATATTTTCATATTTTGGAAGTTTGAAAAGAGCTGAAAAAGAACTCTAGGGGATGTTCCTTTTTCGTAATTTTATAGAGCCCAAGAAAGTGATAAAAGTTTACTCTCGGTCAAAATGATCTTATTCCATTAAAAACATGACATAATCCATTAAACAACTATCAAATTGTTCAAAACACCATCAAAAGGATGAAAAATACTTGTTTCATGATAAAACTGACCTGTAACAAGGTCAAAACATTAAATATGAATAAAATAATGAAAAAATGACCGTAAATATCTAAAATGACAATTCATTTTTACTATTTCACCTTTAACATTTGACATTGGAGCTCTGAGTGCTTTTTTACCCTTGATCTTCTGTAGCTGATTGTGATCAATATAGAGGATCATTTGAAGCGCCATGATTTCAAAGTATGAGCTAAGATCTTTCTCTTTCTTTTCATAGTGGAATTTCACAGTTTGATGCACAATTTTTGGGTTTTTGGAGGCCTTAAGGTACAAATTTTGTGCCCCTTGATCATCACACACCCAGAAGGTTGAAAGGTGCATTTATCTTGGAGAATTAACACTAGAGGTACCACTGCAATGCACTATCCTCCATCAAGGGGGTGTGTTGGGTGCAAAACCCAAATTTGTCCCACTAGGTTCTCTCAAAATTTATCAAGTTTTTTGAATGAAATTGATCTTAATGAGTCTCTTTGTGATGTTTCAGGACATCATTACTACAAAATGTATTTGATATGGTGGGAAAGAGAACATGAAGAACAAAATATGAATGCATGAAATGATCCTACTACCATCTAGGCAATAATAAATTGTGGATTGCGAAAATTATTCTGGAATTACTTGAATATATTGTACATGCATGGGATGTTCAAGCCCATGCATTTTGGCTAGGAATACATCTTCTCAAGATAAAGGTATAAGACATATATTTCTTGATTGGTCTATCTAGGTGAGGTGCCCCCATCTCTTTCATAGGCATGAGAAAGGGAGGAGAAACAATCAAGGATTAAGTTGCCAATCATTGCAAACCTCGAGCCCAACTAACCAAGGATGGGAAAATCAACATAAAAGACGTGGTCCAATTTCCTCTAAGAATGATCATGTTCATTATCGCCAGATTGAAAAGTAAATATACATTAGATGTGGCCAATAGTTCGTATATGCAATATGCTCTAGAATGCATAGAGCTAACCGTCTTCAACTGGAGCGAGGGAGTGTTGGTCAACATGAAAGAAAAACTGGCTAAAGAAAAAGATGAGAGGCTAAAGAACTTTGGCTATGGAGAAATGTTGTTCTCTTTCTCTCTAGAGAGGATTCCACTGCTATGAACTCAACATATCTCATTCGAGCTCATTGATGCGAGAGTTCCACAAATGTGGAGAAGGATAGATTTCATGTCCCACCATGCAGGTCAATCATCCATGAGCTTCACACAAATTTTCTTCAGATGGTTGCGCATGCATTTTTTTATGTTAAATGATTATCCATAAGTAGTGGTGTATTTCAGTAGAGACCTAGGGCTCATGCTTCCTGAGGGAGAGTAATGGGGTGTTATAGGTAAGATATATTGACCATTTTTTATTTTGAGTTTTACAATTTTGTTTGTGTTTTTTGATGTTTCTGAGACTAAAATATTGATTTATACTTGCAGATATTAGACCCATTTGACCTGTGGGTGTCTCATATGTCCAACGAGTAGGATCTAATATCAGTTTGATGGCACCAACTCTAGTACATGTTGTTGTAATAGGACAGGAAGTACTACAGGATCTCAACATAGTAGAAAACCTCACAAAGGTTGAGTGTCATATGGAGGGGCTGGCGCAAAGGTAGCCTCCATGAACAGATCTTGTAGCATCAATGTCTCTAAGATGAGGAATATATCCAATCAACGCGCCACTTGATGTCGTCCACCTCTTTGATTGTTCCATGTATGAATTCCATTATTCATCTCTACATCGATTAGTTTCAGCTTCTCAATAGTTTCATTAGAGGAGTTAGCTATGGGATCCAACCTTTGAACACCACCCCATTTCTCCTTTAGAATGAAAATTAATTTGAAGTCCCAACCCCATGATCCAAGCCTCATTAGTCAGAGAGGCTTTAAGGGAGAGAAACTCTTGAATAAAGGAGTCTTTTTCTTGGGGGATCACTAAGCCACACACGATTGTTAAATTATACCACATTGCTGAACCAATAGAGAGGAACCAACCTAAAAGAGTATGGGGAGAACCTATTTAGGGCCATGGTTGTGCTTCCTTTCCACAATCCTGAATCGTGTCTTGTAGCTTGTCAACCATCATGTTTGTTTCCTGAAGTAGCACAATATGAGGTTTCACTTTGTTAATTTTATATTTTAGAGAATGAAGCTTACCTTTATTATTCAAGACCCATATATTCCAAGAGACCAACTTAATTGAGCAAGATGAGGAGTATAGGGGAAATAGTCCATTAGTAGACCCATTTTTCTTGAGTTACGCAAAAAATCGCCAGATTCACTTATTTCCTTTCTTCAAAGTCTGCAACTCCAATAGAATGTGGGATTGGGATCCTCCTTCCTTATTAAGGTGTTGGGACTAGGGATCCCCCTCCAATATTGGTAGACACAAAAATTATTTGCTAAAGAGAGTTTTGAAGTGAATTAGCTAGTTAGAGGGTATATCTTTCACGTCTATTTTGGTCCATACATAGAAAAACTCCAATATTGAGCATTCATCACATCCCAATCTATTGTGATTCTCATCCACTTCTAATACCTTGCTCGTTTGAATCAAAATTTCCTTCAACTTTCAATCCTCCTCGAGATCCTTCAAAATTTTCCTTTTTGGCATGGCTTTATTTGTGTGGATTAGGTTTTTCTTATCGACAACCATTACTTGTAGGGATAACTAAGATGATTTCTCTATTAGTTCTCCTTCATCCTCCAAGTTCTCTAGGATCGCAAATGTGTTCTCCCTATTCTCTTTTTGGGATTCATTTTGCATGCCAAGTGCCAATTGTAGTTTATTGAGGGAGCTATTGACGATTCCTTCTCCCACCCACCAATCCCTTCCAAGATATTATGCTCCCAAAAATCCTTTGGAAGGGAGAAGAGTCAAACATAGAACTAAGACTACTAAAAATTGCTCTTTCTTCAAGTTGTAACACTCTTCCCAATTTCTTAGCAATAGTCAAGCATTACTCATGAAATAAGGGCCATTCTCAAACACCCATTTTCTATCTTTCAGATTTGCAAAGACCATTGTAAAGAAACCCTTAGCCCCCAAGCCCAGTTTCACTACTCCAGTAAAGTTCCATATTGATTATGGGCTAAATACCCATAATTTCTACCAATGATTTCTTGATCCACCCTCCATAGCAGTTAAGCTTTCAAAACATAATCATATATTAAAATACCTTTCAAATAAAACATGTTATAATAGAAGTAAAGGTTAATAACTTTATAATTATATTAATCATGATTTAAACTCTCTTATAAATTAATACTTGTATAGACACCACAAAAAAGGGATTATAGTAAAGAAGCTCAAAATGAGATTGAATGAATGTTTGATTAAATATAACTATGAAATACATACCTGTAGATTGTACATTTGTCGTGGTCCCCAGAAATTTGAATTCATGGTTCCATCAAAAGATTGGTTGTAGTGAATGTGCAAATTTTATGAAACCACATGTTATCACCAAAATAGGACCCTGATAGGCTACTGATTAGACTATCTCAGTGTAACTATTTCAAACCAATCTTTTAGCTAAGGCTTAGCCTCCTCAACCTGAGAGGGCTCTCTCAAAGGGTTAATGATATTGATTAAAGATATAGATAGATGACTAACTCTATGGTTTGTGATTTTAAATGTTTATAGGTTGAAAGATGGAGACTTGCTACCATTGGGCTATGGAGTCAGTGACAGAGATAAAGATAACAAATAGCTCTTCTTATAAAATTGATGCTTGTATATACTGCAATGAAAGAGTAACACATTCAGGAAAATCTCAATAACTTGAAGTTCATAGAAGTCAGAGCATGTGGGCATGAATTCTGAGTAATGACACATCAAGGTATTCAAAAGGAAAGTATTAAAAGTGATTCATCAGAGTTTAATACTTCAAGGAAGTCAGAGCATGAGTAACCATGAATTCTGAGTAATAAGTATTAAAACATTGAAGAAAAACATCCAAAGATAGGACCCAAGAACTCAATTCACCATAGTTTAACACTTAAAGGAAGTCAGAGCA
>APFE031673314.1:165561-186608 GCA_000404065.3 Pinus taeda | reverse complement strand
AAATGAATCCGACCATATCTTGTAATGCATTGGCGGGAATTACCACTCCTCAAACCATCAAGATAGAAGGACAAATCAAGAAGAAAAAGGTATAGTGTTGATTGATTCAGGAAGTACTCACAATTATATTCATTGTAAGGTAGCAAAAGAATTGAATTGCTTCTTATATCCAGCACCAGAGTGTCAAGTGATGGTTGCAAATGGAGGAACAATAAATTGCTCTGGAAAGTGCCATGATATCAAGCTATCCATGGGAGAATATGTATTGACTAGCCCAATGCTTCCCATTCCAATGGGAGGTGCTGATGTTGTGCTAGGAGTCCAATGGCTACAATCCTTGGGTACAATAGCTTTTAATTTTCAAGAACTTTTCATCAAATTTTCTACGGAAGGAAAGGAAGTTGAATTAAGGGGTATTGCAAGGAAACCAGGAAAGATAATCAGCTCTACTGGTATGACAAAGCTTCTAAAAAAGGAGCAAAGAGGTGTAATTGCACAATTATGGTCGCTAGATGTTTCCACATCGGAATCATCTATTTATCCAGATCTCCAAAAAGTCCTGCACAATCATTCCAAGGTATTTGAGACTCCCAAAGGTCTCCCACCTATGCGTGATCATGATCATACTATTCATCTGATTCCAGGAAGTGTTCCTCCAAACATCAGGCCGTACAGATATCCCTATGCCAAAAGAGTGAAATTGAACGTATGGTTGTGCAGAAATGCTAGAGGCTGGTATAATTCAACCAAGTCAAGTTTCTTTCTCTGCTCCAGTAGTATTGGTGCACAAGAAGGATGGATCATGGCGCATGTGTCCGGATTATAGGGAGCTCAACAAGCTCACTATTAAAGATAAGTTTCCCATTCCTATCATTGATGAATTAACTGGATGAATTGCATGGATCAATTTACTTCACCAAGTTGGATCTTCGTTCAGGATATCATCAAATCAAAATGAAGACTGAAGACATTCCAAAAACAACATTTAGAACTCATGAGGGTATGAATTTTTGGTCATGCCTTTTGGCCTTACCAATGCACCTTCAACATTTCAGGGTTTGATGCATTCAATTTTCAAACCATTCCTTAGAAAATTTGTGTTAGTATTTTTTGATGATATATTAATCTACAACAAGTTTTGGAAGGATCATGTTGAACATGTTGACAGGGTGCTACAACTATTGGAGGAGAAACAATTATATGCAAAAAGATCCAAATGTTTCTTTGGAGTCCAAGAGGTGGAATATCTGGGTCATATTGTATCTCATGAAGGAGTTAAGGTAGACCCTAGCAAAATAAAGCCATTAAGGAATGGAGAATCCCCACATCCATAAAGCATCTGCGAGGATTTCTTGGGTTGACAGGTATTATCGCAAGTTTGTTAAGAATTATGGGAGAATAGCAGCACCTCTAACAACACTATTGAAGAAAGATGCATTTTCATGGACTCCAGAAGCAACAAAGGCCTTCGAACATCTTAAAGAGGCAATGTGCCAAGCACCGGTCTTAGCTACACCGGACTTCACAAAAACCTTTATTGTGGAATGTGATGCTTCAGGAATGGAATTGGTGCTGTTCTAATGCAAGATGAAAGACCCATGCTTTTGAAAGTCATCCAATCAAGGGAAAGTTTTTAACAAAACTATTTATGAGAAGGAAATGTTGGCAATACTACATGCACTTAAGAAATGGCGACCCTACCTTGGGAAGACACTTCAGGTAAAAACGGATCATGATAGCCTTAAATACTTTTTAGAACAAAGATTATCCTCTAAAGAGCAACAAAAGTGGGTCACAAAGATGTTGGGTTATGACTTTGAAATCATCTACAAAAAAGGGAAGAAAAATGTCGTGGCAGATGCACTCTCAAGAAAGGATGAGGATGTGGAAGCATTGTTGTGCGCCATTTCTATTATCCAACCAGATTGGATAAATGAAGCAAGGGAGGAATGGAAGAATGACGAAGAGGTGTGGGCACTTATTCGAAAGTTACAACAAGATTCCAGTACGTCTGATACATTTAGCTGGAAAAATGATTCGTTATGGTACAAAGATCGCTTATACCTCTGTAAGAATTCCCAGCTAAAACAAAAGATTCTTATGGAATTGCACACTTCTCCCTTAGGAGGGCACTCAGGATTTTTAAAAACTTACCACAAGGTTAAGAAGGAATTTTTTTGGGATGGCCTTAAATTAGATATTCAAAAGTTTGTGGCAGAATGTTTGGTTTGCCAACAAAATAAAGTTGAAACAAGTAAGACACTGGGCCTATTACAACCTTTATCCATTCCAAGCCAACGTTGGGAGGAGGTTTCAATGGATTTTATCACAGGTTTACCCAAGTCTGAGGGAAAGAGTGTCATCATGGTGGTAGTTGACAGACTTACCAAGTAGCATACTTTTGTGCATTATCACATCCATTTAAAGCCAGTACAGTTTCTACTGCATTTATGGAAACAATTCAAAAGCTACATGGAAACCCAAACATTATTGTAAGTGATAGAGATCCCATTTTCACTGGAAATTTTTGGACAAAACTATTTCCTTGTCTTGGTACTCAGTTAGCTCATAGCTCATCTTATCATCCTCAATCTAATGGGTAAACTGAGATAGTAAATAAATGTTTGGAAGGATATCTTCGTTGCTTTGTATCTGATAAATAGACACAATGGGTCAAATGGTTGCCTCTGGCTGAATGGTGGTATAACACTTCCTTCCATACAGTAACAAAAATGACCCCATTTATGGCACTTTATGGATATCAAACACCATCCATCACATGATATTTAAGAGAAAATTCTAAGGTTCAAGCAGTGGAACATCACATCGAACATCAACAACAAGTCCTCCAACTCTTAAAGGATAACCTCTTGTTGGCACAAAATAGAATGAAACAACAGGCACATCAACATCACAGTGAAAGAAGTTTTGATATAGGTGATTGGGTATTCCTACGGCTACAACAATATAAGAAAATGTCCCTCAAGCAAGCTAAGAAGGATAATAAATTATCACCAAAGTATTACGTCCATACAAGGTGTTGCAAAAGATTGGTACTATGGCATACAAATTGGAGCTTCCTGTAGCTTCTCGATTGCACTCAGTTTTCCATGTTTCATGTTTAAAGAAGGTTATTGGTGACAAGCTCCCAGTTAAAAAAATATTGCCAGAACTTGATGAGGAAGGAAAAATTATATTGGAACTTGAAGCAGTCATAGAAACAAGAACTCGACAGCTACGAAATCAATCAATTTCGGAGTATCTTATCAAGTGGAAGAACTTATCCGCTAAATATTCCACATGGGAGGATGAGAATTTTATACAGAAGCATCCAGAACTGCTCAGGCGTTGAGGACAACACTTTTTTGAAGGAGAGGAGCATGTTGGGTCCCTATAATACTAGTGATTACCCCATTACTATTGTAGTTGTACCCCTTATTGATATTGTTGTGCCCATATTATCCCCATATTGTTATTACTGTGCCCCATAGAATCCCTCTATTATTAATTTTGTGGCTTTATATTATTATTGTTAGTTCAACTGGGTTATATTGTGACTCCTTAGACTCCTATATATAGAAAGGAGGTTTTGTCATTTGTATCATCCAAGAATTGTTCATTTATGTAATGTAAAGGAGGTTGCCCCCTCGAAGAGGCTGAATTCGAAGTCGTTGATCTATCTTTTCTATCTTTTCTTGAGCTGGTTTCATAACATTGAGGTACTAGTATGTAGGTGCTGACCTACAGAGGGCTACAACCTTCTCTTTACTTCTAGGGACCACGTTTCATAAATTTTCAGACTGGATCCATCAATAACAATAGTCAATCATCAAATATATCTGCATCTATCAATTTCCTTTAATCCAATCAAAACTGAATCAAACAATTACTTCTCTGAATGTTGTAACCATAATGCATTAATAGTAACCAGAAACCAATCCTAAACCCAGACCACTGCAGCAATAAACAGAAGTAGCTAAAACATATTTACTGAGACGTACGCTACTTCAATATGTAGACCCTGCATGCATATGCTTCTAAATTAAGGCCAACCAGCGTATACGCGGTTTTGACTTACTGAACCAGCGTGTATATGTGCCTCTGATGTGTCGAACCTGTGTACATATCTATAAAAGATAATTTACCCTTTTCACTTATTCAGATATTAGTTATACCCAGATTATCATATTTATAGATCAAATCATGTGCCAAATATAACAGATCAAAATCACACAAAGATACTACTATTCAAGCCTTAAGATCTTGACCCATTAATAGAACTTATCCATTTTTTAGCGCTCAGGTTCCTCCTTGGTTCAGATCCAACTATGCACCATAACCCAATTCTAGATATTCAATCCTTGAGTGAATGCCTTTGCCTAAAGATTTCCTTCCCCTTTTATATTCTTAGGCCTTACTCAATACCATGGTCCAAAACCATTTAGAACCAATACTAGGGACCCAATACCTGGATTCAATACTTCGGATGCAATACCAAGGCCCAAAACCATAGGTCCAAATACCACGGACCCAAAACTTAGTTTTTCGACATGTACATGCCTTTCCTTGCATGAAAGTGTGTGTGTACGATATACACGCCTTTGTATATAGTGAAACTATGTGTATACACTACTTGGTATATAGCAAACCTGAGTATATACGAGACTTGGTATATAGTGAAACTGTGTGTGTACACGACTTGGTATATAGTGAACCTGCGTATGTAAGCTACTTGGTATATATTGAACCTGTGTATATATTTTTCTTTCTTCATTCTTTGTAGTTTGATCATCAATTCTTTGCTACTGACCTGCTGCACTATGATCTGTCATCTATGAGAGTTGCCATTAAGGACAACACTTGTATCATAACGCCAACAATCTCCCCCTTTGGACTTGATGGCAACCCTAAGTCACTCAAAGTCATTCTCCCCCTTTGTCATCAAAGGCAAAGGGTTATGCTCCCCCTGAGTACATGCTGAATTCTCTGCTCTGCTGTGCTGTCCATGCTCCCCCTGACTGTAGGCAAGGTCTGCAAAAAAATGATCTACAAGAAAGAACATGACTTTATACATCATGAATGACCTTCCTATCACCAAAGACTCATACATACATCCATCTCCCAACCAAGTGGGGATATACCAACATTAACTCATCCACCCAACCAAGTGGGGATACTCCAAAGGTTTACACATGATAAAACTAGAACATTACATCATCCATCCCAGGCATAGTGGGGAAACCAAAGTAGGCCATTACATGACCTTGATAAAAAAAAGGAATACATGACATAGAGACGAAATATCTACAATAGGACTATGATAGTGATCAACAACTATCATTAGTAGCATCTGTCAATCATCATTCAGACCAGCAACCATGATCTCCCTCTGCACCTATTCCACTTGAAACCAAAAACAATTGTGAACTTGAACCAAGATCTTCTAAGATAATGCCAACACCGCATTATTAGAAGTATATATGCTCCCCTTGAACCTGTGCCAGATGGTCTCTGTCAGACCCATATTAGACTCTTTTCATCTTGAGTCTGGCCCACTGTTTGTCTTCAAACCAACATATACGCGACTGTATCCACAGAAACCAGCGTATGTTTGCGGATGCTCCACATGAAAATCGCATACAACCACTTTTCTCTGAAACGAACAAGTTTCAACAGAAAGATGATGCATCAACTACTCCCAGCTTTTGTCTGAGGTATTCAAATGTTTCCCTACGTAGTGGCTTGGTGAGTATATCAGCAACCTATTCCTTGGAGGGAGCATACTCCAATTTGACCTTTTGTTCAAGCACTTGTTCTCAGAGAAAATGATATTTGATAGGTATGTGCTTGGTCTTTGAATGCATGACAGGATTCTTTGAAATACTGATTGCACTTGTATTATCGCATAAAATGGAGATAGGTGGAGTACAAGTGATTTGAAAATCTTGCAAAGTTTGCATCATCCAAAGGAGTTGTGTGCAGTAAGATGCAGTAGCCACATATTCCGCTTCAGCTGTAGATAAAGCAATTGAACTTTTTTTCTTGCTAAACCAAGATACTAATCTGGAACCCATGAAGAATGCACCACCACTAGTGCTTTTTCTGTCATCCACACTTCCTACCCAATCTGCATCTGTATATGCATGAAGTGTGAGATCTGTATCTCTAGGATACTATAGGCCATAGTTTTGTGTTCCTTGAAGATATTTGAAAATCCTCTTAACTTCTTGAAGGTGTGCTTCCTTTGGATTTTCCTGGAATCTTCCAACTATTCCCACTGCATGCATGATGTTTGGTCGGGTACCTGTTAGATATAGTAGACTACCAATCATGGATCTATAGGTTGGTTGATGTACTGCTACTGAATTGTCATTTGCATTGAGGCTGCATCCTGTTACCATAGGGGTACATACTAGTTTCGAATCTTCCATGCCATATTTCTTCAAGATCTAATTGAGGTACTTGGTTTGTGATAAAAAAATACCGTCTTTATTTTGTTGGACTTGTAAACCAAGAAAATATGTCAGCTCACCAGCAAGGACATTTCAAATTCTTTCTGCATCGGTAAAGCAAAGTTTTGACTCATGGCTTCTTCATTTCTACCAAAGATGATATCATCGACATACACAACAAGTATTAGCAATTTATCATTATCAATTTTAATATATAGATTGCTATCTGCTGATCCTTTTGACAAACCTTGTTGATGGAGGTATTTGTCCAGATGATAATACCAAGCCCTTGGAGCCTGTTTAAGACCATAGAGTGCCTTCTTAAGTCTTCATACAAGTTTTGGATCATTTCCAAGGATGAATCCATTTGGTTGCTCAATATACACTTCTTCTTCTAAGTCTCCATTTAAAAAGGCAGATTTCACATCCATTTGAAATACTTTGAACTTCTGAAAGCTAGAAAGAGCAAGGAACATTCTTATGGCCTCAAGTCTAGCAACCGGTGCAAAAGTTTCTTCAAAGTCTATGCCTTCTTGTTGAGCATACCCTTTACACACAAGTCTAGCCTTGATTTTAATAACATCTCCATTTTCATTTAGCTTGTTTTTGAATATCCATTTTGTCCCTATGACATTCTTATCATTTGGTCTAGGAACCAACTCCCAAGTATTATTCTTTTCAGTCTGCTCAAGTTCTTCATTCATGGCCTTGACCTAGCATTCATCTTTGCATGCTTCACTTACATTTCATGGTTTAGTGGAGGAAAGTAATGCTAGATAGCTTGAAGCTTCTGAGATAGTTCTTCTTGTTTTTACACCTACCTCTTTTTGCCCCAAAATCTGAGTTTTTGGATGATTCTTTTGAACGTACCTGGATGGAGTCTTTTCTTCTATCCTTATCTATTCTTCTGGTGCCTCATGGGTTTCTTCTTCATCATAATTCTAATTTGATGTTGAAGGATAGTCCTCATCATCTTCGAAATCTTTGGATTTTACCTGCCTAGGAATGTTTCCTTCTTCATCAACCACTACATCAATACTTTCAAAAAAATTTCCAAGTCTTTTATTGTAACACTCATATCCTTTGATGTGGGGAGAGTAACCAAGGAGAATGCCTTCATCTGCTCTAGGTTCAAACTTGCCAAGGTTTTCATAAGTCCTTTTGATGTAACATTTGCTTCCAAAAATTTTGAAGTATTTTACCATGGGAGTCTGTTATTACCAGCTCAAGAAAAGATAAAAAAGATAGATCAACGCCTTAGAATTCAGCCTCTTCGAGGGGGAAACCTCCTTTACATTACATAAATGAACAATTATTGGATGATACAAATGAAAGACCTCCTTTCTATATATAGGAGTCAAAGGGGTCATAACATAATCAGAGCCTACATAACAATAATAATGTAAGGGCACAATAATAACAATAGTAACAATATGGGCACAATAGGGGCACAACAATATTAATAAGGGGTACAACTACAATAGTAATGGGGTAATCACTAGTATTATGGGGACCCAACACCAATACTACCTCATAATCATCCATCCGCACAATTGTGAAGTCAAGATTTCCAAACAACTCACCAATGTTAGCATCCACATTCTCTACCATGCCGATGACTTTATCTGGTGGAGAGTTCACTACTTTAAGACAAGCTTGGGTTGGTGAGAATGTGAACCTATATTTCCTTGCATATTCCTCCCTAACGAAGTTATGAGTTTCACCACCATCCACCATAGTGTGGAAGGTGCCTTGCCCAACCTTCATGCTACCATATTCCAACTTGTTCCTCTCAAGATCTCACCTTCGGACAACCTCCATGGCCACTACAGCTCCTAAAATCTACATCACCCCAATTGTTTGCATCGGTTTGTGCTGCTACAACCACCATTGGTCTAGAAGGACAATTCTTCATTGTGTGGTTCTCTCTACAAAACCAACATTTCAGAGGCTTCTTCGTCTTAAACTTGTCATTCGATCTCGACTGATCCTCATTTGTATATTTCTCCTTCGGTTTATCATACTTCTTCTTTCTCTCATCAGTCCCTTCTTCATAATGTTCTATCAGTCTATCAACTGTAGCAAATGATTCCTCTAGAGTTTTGATATTTTTCCTTTTCACCTCATTGCATGCTCAAAGTTTCAATCCTATAATGAAATTGAATACCTTGTCTTTCTCTGCCATGTCAGGTAGTTCCAAGATCACACTCAAGAATTCTCATTGATATGCTTGTAGACTCCTTGTTTTCGTAATTTATTTAATCTTCGTCCTTGCATCCCAAGTCTCCTCTTGTGGGCTAAAACGAGTCTGAAAATCCTTCTTCATATCATCCCAAGTAGAGACATCATCAACATCACCATTGGAAATCTGATCCAACTTCCATATCCACCACATCATAACATCTTTAGTAAGGAATTGAGCGAATACTTTGACCTTGACTTCACCATCAAGAATCCCCAAGTGCTCCAAGTATTTCTCCTTATCCCATAAGCAAATTCCAAGTGCTTTGGCACTCCTCATCCCATCATAAGAATCAGGTTCCTGTACTTTCACATGAGTATTCCCTCCAATCGATCCCTGCCCAATTTATTTCTTCAAAATAGTTATTTCATTCTGAGCATCATCAAGAGCTTTATGCAACTTCAAGATTTCACCCAAACCTTGAATTAATGTAGCCCCAATGTCATTGCCTTCTTTCTGTATTTGTATAAACTGCCATTTTGTATAATCGTGTCAAGCCTTGAGGTTATCATATGCCTCTTCGAATTTCTTGAACTCATCTCAAAGTTCAGCATGCTTGGATTCCAATGAAGTCATCTTTGATGAAAATGCCTCCATATGGTCCAATAAATTGTCAATAAAAATTGTCTTGACATCTCTGCTATATTCACTTGTCATGTAAGGTTCTCAGACATGGTCTGCCATCAATTTTTCTTGTGATCTTGTGAAGACCATACGCCAGTCTATTCAACTTCGACTACAACTTGTCCCTATCAAATTCTTCTTCTTCAATTAGATCCATGGGGAAAGTGTGGGCTCTGATGCCAACTCTCACGTCGCTATCTCGATGGTAGTCTTTAAACCACACATAGGAAGGTGCATCACCTCTACACTTTTTCTTTCCACCAATACTTAAATGTATGGACTAAACCTAACCAAACACTTAGCCAATTATTTACTTCAAGCGTTATATTGTAGTGGAAATAAACTCTTCAATTAATCATAACCATCAATATAAATGCACACTGGAAATCAACACATCATCATGTGGGAGGGGCAACTCCCATAAACTAGAGTCTGCCCAATACCAATATAAATATAAATGATGTAATTCATTTGTACATAAAAATTATACAATTTGGTGCAGCCAACAAGCCTTGGCCTGCACACCTTTACTTTACAAAAATTGTGCCTGCAAATTGCTAAAGTCGTGCCACCATGCACGCTACCCGAACTGGTGAACTGTCCATGACACTACCATGTCCACCATTCACTATTTCGGCCTACCCATGTTATCGTTACCCCCTACTGTAGCTTTCCCACACTGTTACAACTCTCGACACCTTGTCATGCCACCCATTCACCCGAACCATAGTTTTGTTGGTGCTATCAAAAATTGGGTCAATACCTGCAGCTGCCTCTCAGTATGCAACGTCATGCTGCCCTACCCACAGCTCACTATAGTGGCTTGGGTCACCCAATAGCTTCAGTTCCCAACTCTACATGGCTCCAAACCAAGTGTAGTTTTTGGGTCTATTGATTTGGCCCTCCCGCAGTCCAACTGCTTGACCCGCACTTGTCTCGGCTCACCCAAATGCAGAAACCCCAACTCCAACTCTTGGTTAACTTCGGCCTTCACTCTGTGGTTCCACCTATTGCCTTAGCTCTTCGCTAATTGCTATCTATGTGTTTTTCATAGATATGTTGTGGAGGTTCGATGATGCCTTTGGAGAATCCATCGACCTTTAATATATATGATCCATACTCCATGGTTACACTGTAAACGTTGTGAACCTTTCGTTTATCTAAGGGTCAGCTCGTCCATCATATAATAAGTTGGCCTGCCCATTATAACCTTCTTCCCACTCAAATATCCATGCTGCCAGTCATGGAATTGCCTTTCAAGGTCGGCTATGATACTCACCCTTGCATCTCGCCCGCTGGTCACATATGTGTTCCATAATCGTCGCATGGTATATTGGTCATTCTACGGGCCACCTGTGTTAAGTGTGGGTGCACCCACTCCAATCGTGTCACTTCGCCCATGGTTAATAATGTTGTCATATTGTAATTTTATTGTAAGTATTAAGTTTTTATGTGCTTATTAATTAAATTTAATAGGGTTATTGTCACATCCATATCCTCGTGGTAGTCTTTCAACCACACATAGGCAGGTGTGCCATCGCTACATACTATATTTCCACCAATACTCAAATGTACGCACTACGCCTAACCAAACATTTAGCAAATTATTTACTTCAAGTATTATATTGCAACGAAAATGAACTCTTCAATTAATCATAACCATTAATATAAATGCACACTGGAAATCAACACATCATCATGTGGGAGGAGAAACTCACATAAACTAGAGTTTTCCCAATACTAGTATAAATATAATTTATGTAATTGAATTGTACATAAAAATTATACAATTTGGTGTAGCCAACAAGCCTTGGCCTACACACCTTTACTTTAAAAAAGTTGTACCTATAAATTTCTGAAATCACGCCACTATGCATGCTACTCGAACTGCTGAACTGTCCACAACACTATCATGCCCACTGTTCAATGTTTCGGCCTACCTGCACCCACAGTACCCCCTGCTGTAACCTTCCCAAACTGTTACAACTATCGACACCCTATCATGCCACTCATTCACCCGAACCATAGTTTCGTTGGTGCTATAAAAAATGGAGTCAATACCTGCACCCACCTCTCGGCAAGCAGGATCATGCCATCCTGCTCGCAACTCGCTGTAGTGGCTTGGGTCACCCAATCACTTCGGTGCCCAACTTTACATGGATCCAACCCGAGTGTAGTTTTCGAGTCTATTGACTCAACCCTACCTAGTCCAACATCTTGACCTGCACTTGCCTTGGCTCAAACAAGCACAGAAACCCCAACTCCATCTAGGCTAACTTTAGCCTTTGCTGTGTGGTTCCACCTATTTCCTTGGCTCTTTGCCCTTCACTATCTCTATGTTTGTCGTAGATATGTTGTGAAGGTTCGATGATGCCTTTGGAGCATCCATTGAGCTTCAATATATATGCTCCATACTCCACGGTTTCACTCCAAACTTTGTGACCCTTTGGTTTATCCAAGGGTCAGGTTGTCCATCATATAATATGTCGGCCCACCTATTATAAATATCTACCCACTCTAATATCCATGCTGCCACTCGTTGCACTACCGACCCAGGTCGACTATGCTACTTGCCCGTGTTAAGTGTCACTTTTCCCATGGGCCCCTCACTCGGGCGCATGCCCACTCAAACACCCAACTCGGGTCACCTAGTGTGCTCGCCCATCAAATGCTCCCATTGCACAATCTCATCACACAAATTATCACACCACCTATCGCACATATCATTGCACGACTCGGTTGCATATAAACTAAAATTAAACCTTCGATTCACCTTTAACTGAACATATTACCCTGGGTCGCCTTTAACCAAACGCGGGCACTTGTCACACTTTTGTTGTGACTGTGCACCTATAACCATGATGTTGGTTTTTTGACTCTCTCGGGTGCTTTCCAACTCGAGGCCCTGACATTCTCCACCACTCTGAAAATGTTGTCACTGTCCATAACACCATCTCAACAACCTCCATCACTAAGACATATTCATATATGTGGGCACATAGATAGCTCCACTCATGACCTCTCCATGCTCCAATCTCATCAAACTTTGCAAGAAAACCATGTGCTAGATCCCTCTTTGATGGTGATTAGTTGCGTAGCTAATGCAACCATAACATCACCTCCAAAAAAATTCATGCTTCCTACATCATCATGACTGTCTTCACATCTAGCTATCAATCATGTCCATCTCACCCCATGTTCCTACTCATAAATCATAAAGAGTACTCACTACCATGAGTAGAAGAAAATGACATCATCCCCCATATTAGTCTAAGAAGAGGGAGGGGATGGGAAAGCTGATGGCTCTCCATCCTCCTTCTCCAACAACTCAATCCATCTAAATGGATCCTCCTCTTCTAATCTCTTCATGTATGCTTCCCAGATCTCCTCTTGATTCTCTGGTCTAGAATCCTTACTTCCTTCCACTGCCTCTAGATTGCATGTCAAATCTAGGATAATAAATGACAATGCTCTAATAACCTATGACTAATCCATGAGTTTTATCTCTGTAGTAGACAATCTCTCATATAGTTATTCATCTTGCTTGATGTCTTCCACATTCACCGCTCTCAATTTACACCCAGTTGACATAGCTGACATGGTTAGTACCCTAAAGGTTCATCATCTCGTCCGTCGTAAATGTACAACTTCTTCATATGTGGCACCATCATAGCCTCATACTATTTCAAAAATTCCATACCCAATACTACCTTATAGTCATCCATCTGCACAATTGTGAAGTTGATCTTTCCAAACAACTCACCAATGTTAACATCCACATTCTCTACCATGCCAATGACTTTATCTGGTGGAGAGTTCACTACTTTAAGACAAGCTTGGGTTGGTGAGAACATCAACCTAGATTTCCTTGCATATTCCTCCCTAACGAAGTTATGAGTTTCACCACCGCCCACCATAGTGTGGAAGGTGCATTTCCCAACCTTCATTCTAACATATTCCAACTTGTTCCTCTCAAGATCTCACCTTCGAACAACTTCCATGGCCACTACAACTCCTAAAATCTGCATCACCCCAACTGTTGGATCTTCCTTCTTCTTCTTTGCATCGGTTTGTGCTGCTACAACGACCATTGGTCTAGAATGACAATTCTTCACCATGTGGTTCTCTCTAGACAATCAACATTTCAAAGACTTCTTCTTTTACTTGTCATTCGATCCTGAATGATCCACCTTTGTAGATTTCTCCTTCGGTTTATTAGACTTCTTCTTTCTCTCTTTGGTCCCTTCATCATAATGTTCTACCAACCTATCAATTGTAGAAAATGCTTCCTCTAGAGTTTTGATAATTTTCTGTTTCACCTTATTGCGTGCCTAAAGTTTCAATCCTATTATGAAATTGAATACCTTGTCTTTCTCTACCATGTTAGGTAGTTCGAATATCGCACTCAAGAATTATTGTTGATAGTCTTGCAGACTCCTTGTTTGCTTAATGTATTTAATCTTCACCTGTGCATCTGAAGTCTCATCATGTGGGCTAAAACCAGTCTAAATGTCCTTCTTCATATCATGCCAAGTAGAGATGTCATCAACATCACCATTAGAAATCTGATCCAACTTCAGTCTCCACCACATATTAGCATCCTTAGTAAGGAAATGAGCAACTACTTTGACCTTGGCTTCACCATTAGGAATCGCCAAGCGCTCCAAGGTATTGCTCCATATCTCATAAGAAATTTCCAAGTGCTTTGGCACTCCTCATCCCATCATAAGAATCAGGTTCCTTGACTTTCCCATGAGCAGTCCCTCCAATTGGTCCTCGCCCAACTACTTTCTTCAAAACAATTATTTCATTCTGAGCATTGTTAAGAGATTTATACAACTTCAAGAATTCACCCAAACCTTGATCTCTTGTAGTCCCAATGTCCTTGAATTATTTCTCTGTTTGTAAAATACTATTCATTATAATCGTATCGGGCCTTGAGGTTATCATATGCCTTTTCCAATTTCATGAACTTATCTCTAAGTTCAACATTCTTGACATCCAAGGAAGTCATCTTTGAAGCAAATTCCTCCATACACTCCAATAACTTGTAAATAAAAATTGCCTTGGCATCCCTGCTAGATTCACTTGTCACATGAGGTTCTTCTACATGGTCTGCCATTAGGTTTTCTTGTGATATTGTTAAAACCATACACCAATCCATTTAACTTCGACCCTGCAACCTGTCCCTGTCGAAATTCTTCTTCTTCAATCAAAGCCCTATGGAAAGCATGGGCACTGATACCAACTGTCACGCCCCTATCTCAGTGGTAGTCTTTCAACCACACATAGGCATGTGTGGCACCGCTACTCTTTTTCTCTCCACCAATACTCAAATGTACAAACTGCTCTAACCAAACACTTAGCCAATTATTTACTTCAAGTGTTATATCACAACCAAAATAAACTCTTCAATTAATCATAAACATAAATATAAATGCACACTGGAAATCAACACATCATCATGTGGGAGGGGAAACTCCCATAAACTAGAGTCTGCCCAATATCAATATAAATATAATTTATGTAATTGAATTGTACATAAAAATTATACAATTTGGTGCATCCAACAAGCCTTGGCCTGCACACCTTTACTTTACAAAAATCGTTCTTGGAAATTGCTGAAGTAATGAACTGTCTGAACTAATGAACTGTCCACAACACTACCATGCCCAGCGTTCAGTGTTTTGGCCAACCCGCACTGTTGGTACCCCCTGCACAAACTTGTCCACACTATTACAACTATTGATACCCTATCATGCCACCCGTTCACCCGAACCATTAGTTTTGTTGGAATTTTTGAAAATTGGGTCAATACCTGCACCCACCTCTCAATGTGCGGCGTCATGCCGACCTATCTGCAATTCATTGTAGTGGCTCGAGTCACCTAATCACTATGGTGCCAAACACTACATGGCTCTGATCCAAGTGTAGTTGTCAAGTCCATTTAGTCGTCCATACAACAGTCCAACAACTTGACCCTCACTTGCCTCAGCTCACCCAAATGTAGAAACCTCGACTCCATCTATCAATTAACTTCAGCCTTCTCTTTGTAGTTCTACCTATTTCCTTGGCTCTTTTCCATTTTCTATCTCTGTGTTTTTTGTAGATATGTTGTGGAGGTACGATGATGCCTTTGGAGCATCCATCAACCTTCAATATACATGTGCCATACTCCATGGTTACACTCCAAACGTCGTGAACCTTCGGTTTATCTAAAGGTAAAATTTTCCATCATATGATATGTTTTCTTTCCCATTATAACCATCTTCCCACTCCAATATCCATATTTCCGCTCATCACACTGCCTACCCGGGTCAGATATGCTACCCACCCGTGCAACCTACCTGTCGGTTGCATATGTGTTCCACAATCGTCGCATGATATATCGGTTGTTATGTGGGTCACCCACATTAAGTGTGGGTTCTTCCACTCCAATCATGTCACTTCACCCATGGGTACCTCGCCCGGGCATGCGTCCACCCGAACACCCAATTCAGGTCGCCTTACACACTTGCCTGTCACATGTTCCCATCTGACAATCTCATCGCAAGACTCTTCGCACCACTCATCGCACATCTCACCGCACGACTTGGTCACATAAAAAGTCCACCTCTGGGTCACCTATAACTAAATGTATTAACTCGATTTAGCTTTAACCAAATGTGTATTCTTGTCAGACTTCCATTGCGTCTGTGCACCTTTAACTGCCATGTTGGGTTTTTGACTCACTCAGGCGCTTGCCAACTCGAGTCCCTAACATCCTCAACCACTATGAAAATGTTGTCGCCCTTGATAAAACCATCTTAGAAACCTCCATCGCTAAGACATATTCATATATGTCGACACCCAAATAGCTCCACCCATGACCTGCTCCATGCTCCAATCTTGTCAAACCCTGCAAGAAAATCATGTGCTGGATTCCCTGTGATGGTGATTAGTTGGGTAGCTAATCCAATCATAACATTTCCTCCACAAGAACACATGCTCCCTATGTCATCATGACTGCCTTTACATATTGCCATCAATCATGTCCATCTCGCCCCATGTTCCTACTCATAAATCATAAAGAGGACTCACTGCCATGAGCTGAAGACAATGAGCCCCATCACCCAGATTAGCCTAAAAATATGGAGGGGATAGGAAAGCCAATGGCTCGCCATTCTCCTTCTCCAACAACTCAATCCATATATCTAGATCCTTGTTTTCCAATCTATGCATGTATGCTTCCCGACTCTCCTCCTAAGTCTCTGGTCTAGCATCCTTACTTCCTTCCACTGCCTCTAGCCTGCTTTTCAAATCTAGGATACTGTAAGACAATGCTCTAATAACCTATGAATACTCCATGAGTTTTGTCTCTGTAGTATACAATCTCTCACATATTTCTTCATCCGCTTGATGTTTTCCACATTCATCACTGTCAATTTACACCCAACTGACATAGCTTCCATGGTTTACACCCCAAAGGTTCATCATCCCATCCATCGTAAATGTACAAATTCTTCATAGGTGGCACCATCATAGCCTCATACTGCTTCAAAAATTCCATGCCCAATATTGCCTCATAATCATCCATTTGCACAATCGTGAAGTCGATCTTTCTAGACCACTCACCAATGTTCACATCCACATTCTTTGCCATGCCGATGACTTTATCTGGTGGAGAGTTCACTAATTTAAGATGAGCTTGGGTTGGTGAGAAATTCAACCCAACTTTCCTTGCATCTTCCTCCCTGATGAAGTTATGAGTTTCACCATTGTCCACCATAGTGAGTAAGGTGGCTTGCCCAACCTTCATGCTAACATATGCCAACTCGTTCCTCTCAGGATCTCGCCTTGGGACGACCTCCATGGCCACTACAGCTCCTAAAATCTACGTCAGCCCAACTATTGTCTCTTCCTTATTCTTCTTTGCATCAATTTGTGCTGCTGCAACCACCATCGATCTAGAAGGAGAATCATTTACCACATGGTTCACTCTACACACCCAACATTTCAGAGGTTTCTTCATCTCCGAGTTGTTCTCGAATGATCCTCCTTTGTAGATTTCTTCTTCGGTTTATCCGAATTCTTCTTTCTCTCTGTGGTCCCTTCATCATAATGTTCTACCAGCCTATCAACTGCAACAAATGCTTCCTCTAGATTTTTTATATTTTGTCTTTTCACCTCATTGCGTCCTTAAGGTTTCACTCCTATAATGAAATTGAATATCTTGTCTTTCTTTGCCATGTGAGGTAGTTCTATGGTCGCACTCGAGAATTCTCTATGCTTATGGACTCCCTGTTTTCTTAATATATTTAATCTTCATCCTTGCATCCCAAGTCTCATACTGTGGGCTAAAATGAGTCTACAAAGCCTTCTTCATATCATCCCAAGTAGAGATGTCATCAACATCACCATTGAAAATATGATCCAACTTCCATCTCCACCACATCTTAGCATCCTTAGTAAGGAATTGAGCAACTACTTTGACCTTGGCTTCATCATCAGGAATCCCTAAGTGCTCCAAGTATTACTCCATATCCCATAAGAAATTTCAAAGTTCCTTGGAACTCCTCATCCCATAATAAGAATTAGGTTCCTTGAATTTCACATTAGAAGTCCCTCTAATCGATCCCTACCCAACTACTTTCTTCAAAACAATTATTTCATTTCCAGCATCGTCAAGAGCTTTATGAAACTTGAAGATTTCACCCAAACCTTGATCTCTTGTAGCCCCAATGTCCTTGACTTATTTCTCTATTTGTGTAAACTTCCATTCAATATAATCATCTTGGGCCTTGAGGTTATCATATGCCTCTTCCAATTAAATTCATGAACTAATCTCAAAGTTCAGCATTCTTGGCTTCCAACGAAGTCATCTTCGAAGAAAATTCCTCCATACGGTCCAATAACTTGTCAATAAAATCTGTCTCGGCATCCGTACTAGATTTACCTCTCACCCGAGGTTCTTCTACATGGTCTGCCATTAGTTTTTCTTGTGATCTTGTTATGACCATACACTGGTTCGTTCAACTTGACCCTGCAACATGTCCCTATCGAACTTCTTCTACTTCAATCAAAGCCTTGCAGAAATTGTGGGCTCTGATACCAATTGTCACGACCCTATCCCGGTGGTAGTCTTTCAACCACACATAGGCAGGTGCGACACCACTACACTTTTTATTTCCACCAATACTCAAATGTACGGACTATGCCTAACCAAACACTTAGCCAGTTATTTACTTCAAGTGTTATATCACAACAAAAATAAATTCTTCAATTAATTATAACCATCAATATAAATGCACATTGGAAATCAACACATCATCATGTGGGAGGGGAAACTCCCATAAGCTAGATTCTTCCCAATATCAGTATAAATATAATTTATGTAATTCAGTTGTATGTAAAAATTATACAATTTGGTGTAGCCAACAAGCCTTGGCCTGCACACCTTTACTTTACAAAAATCATGCCTACAAATTTATTAAGTCGTGCCACTGTGCACGCTGCCCAAAATGCTGAACTTTCCTTGACACTTTCATGCTTACCGTTCACTATTTCAGACTACTTGCACCCACGATATCCCTTGCCACAACTTGCCCAAACTGTTACAATTCTTGACACCCTACAGTGCGTCCCATTCACCCAAACCACAATTTTGTTGGTGCTGTCAAAAATTGGGTCAATACCTGCACTCGCTTCTTGGTGTGCGGTGTCATGCCACCCTATCTGTAGCTCCCTGTAGCAACCTGGGTCACCCAATCACTTTGGTGCACAAATCTACATGGCTCTTTCCTGAGTGTGGTTGTCAGGTCTATTGACTCAGCCCTGCCACAGTCCAACAACTTGACCGACACTTGCCTCAGCTCACCCAAATGCAAAAACCCCAACTCCAACTCTTAGTTAACTTTGGCCTTTATTCTACTATTCTTCCAGTTGCCTTGCCTCTTCGCCATTCACTATCTATGTGTTTGTCTTAGATATGTTGTAAAGGTTTGATGATGCCTTTGTAGCATCAATAGACCTTCAATATATATGCTACATACTCCATGGTTTCACTCAAAACATTGTGAACCTTTGGTTTATCCAAGGGTCAACTTGTCCATCATATAATATGTTGGCCTGCCCATTATAACTATCTTCCCACTCCAATATCCATGCTTCCACTCATCACACTACCTACTCGGGTCGATTATGCTACCCGCCGATGCAGCCTACTCACTTGGTGTATCGATCGTTCTGCAGGTCAACCGTGTTAAGTCTGGGAACGCCCACATCAATCGTATCAGTTTTCTCATGGGCGCCTCACCTGGGCGTGTGTCTGCCCGAACGTCTAACTTGGGTCGCCCAGCGCACCTGCCCGATGCATGCTCCCATCGTACAATCTCATTGCATGACTTGTTGCACCACTCGTCGCACATCTCAATGCACCACCCATCGCACATCTCATTGCATGACTTGGTCGCATAAAACTAAAAGTCCACCTCCAAGTCCCCTTTAACTAATTGTATTAATCCGAGTTGCCTTTAACTTAATACGGGTGCTTGTCACACTTATGTTGCAACAATACGCCTTTAACCGCCATGTTGTTTTTTTGACTCTCTTGGGTGCTCGCCAACTTGAGCCCTTGACATCCTCCACCACTCCTAAAAAAATTGTCTCCCTCGACACCACCATGTAAAAAACTCCATCACTAAGACATATTCATATATGTGGGCACCCAGATAGCTCCACCCATGACCTCCTCCATGCTCCAATCTCATCAAACTCTATAAGAAAATCATGTGCTGGATCCCCCAGTGATGGTGATTAGTTGGGTAGCTAATCCAACTGTAACATCGTCTCCACAAGAATGCATGCTCCCTACATCATCATGACTGCCTTCACATCCTCCTGTTAATCATGTCCATCTTGCCCCATGTGCCTTCTCATAAATCATAAAGAGGAATCATTGCCATGAGTACAAGACAATGATCCTCATCCACCATATCAGTCTAAAAAGAGTGAGGGTATGGGAAATCCAATTGCTCTCCATACTACTTCTCTAACAACTCAATCCATCTATCTGGATCCTCCTCTTCCAATCTCTGCATGTATGCTTCCCAAACCTCCTCCCGAGTCTCTATTCTAGCATCCTTACTTCATTCTATTAGTGTTAGTCTTTCCAACCTTCTTCCAGTGATCAAACATGCTCTTACAAGTGATTTTAAGGTGTCACAATCAAATGTTGTCATTTCAGTAAGTCTTCAAGCAAAATTTGGTCACTAGGCATTAGGTCTAGGGTTTGTTTTCACACTTTTCAAAGTTTCCCAAATGTCAGTCTATGTCACTATTCAGCTGAGTCTATCATCATTCAAAAGGTTTTTATCATCATGTTAGGTTCCATTGGGTCATTTCACACCTTGTTCATGCTTCAGTTGCGCCTAGGTAATGTCATTTCCCTCTCCTAGGGTTTTGAAGGCAATTTCTCTTGAATGGTCAAATCATTAGCAAAAATTGTATCCAGATGTTCACACGCCTTCCCCTATCATTCATTTACCTTCTTAAACACTTCCCATCACTGAGATCCCCCAAATTCCTCATTTTTGCACAAACCCTAGTTTCTTGCTACAACCTGGCAATTTTCTAGGTTGGGCCTGTGTTTCTCCCTTTTGGACCCTTTCCCCTCATTTGATCTCTGATATTCCACTTTCCCCTACTTCCTAACATCCCTCCCTACTTCCAAAAATTTCCCCAAGAATTTA
>APFE031673314.1:146102-165401 GCA_000404065.3 Pinus taeda | reverse complement strand
CCCCTTATCCCCTTCATTTCGCTTCATTTCGACAAAATCCCTTGTTTCACACATCAGGATAAGTTTCACTCAAAAGATATTTCAGAGCAATCCCAGATGTATTTTGGAAAACTGAGAGAGGTTTTTGTCCACAACATGCCCAAGAAGAGAAACCTCCCTCATGTTTTACGCAGGTGTCATGGTTTTAGAGAAATGTCAAAAATACAATCGCCTCGGGAGAATTGATGCACCTCTGACGTGACCTTGGGAAAATCAAGTTTTCTCCTAGCTTGGTTGGCTAAATAAATCTCTTGATGAGTCAAAGGATAACTAGACACAAAGAGATTTCTAATAAGCTATCATAAACTCAATTTGGAGTTGAGGACAACATTCAAAAGTTGAATGCAACAGCACTCTGCCTTGAGCTAGCCTCATTTGGCACATTTTGACCAGTCTTTGGAGATTTGATGTTTGACAAGGAAAATGAATTCCAAATTGAAGAATTCTAGTTGAGTTGGAAAATAGACTCAAAGACCTTTCCAACAAGCTATCCTACGGCTGATTTTGACACAGGGAAGGCCTCCAAAAGCCTCATGCAAAATGCACTATGTAGCTGGGTGCGCGCGATACATTGGGTAAGGCGCGCAGCGCATCAGGCACCAAAACACAGTGCAAAATTACATGCGCACGTCGCATCAGAGGCACGCAGCACATTGGGTGAGGCACACAGCGCACTGGGGTTTAAGCCCAAAATTGGCTTGGAAAGGCATCAAATCGCCTCCTCTCCGTACAAATTTGCAGGTAGGTTCACATCCACCACTTGTGCTTGGCTTTTGAAAGATAAATGTAATGGGTTCATGAAAAGTTTGCCGTGGATATCCAAGTTTGAAGCCCTCCTTTTGTCAATATAAAAAGTGCTGTAGGGTTTGAAAACAGTGTGTTTCCAAGGTTGTATTCTTCCTCATTTCCCTTTGGCATATTTGGCACTTGAAGACAAAGACATCAAGCCTTCATTCCTCGTTTTCAACAAATCAAACATACACTTGGCATAGACTTTCAATAGCATGGAGGCGGGCACAAATACATCATATGACCAAGACAACGACTCTACAACAGAATTGCATGCACCGGGAGGGCACTAAAATGTCGAAAAGGGAGGATAGACTCCGAATCTTGGCTGAAGCCTCTTTGGCTAAGCATGTCACTTGATGAGGCACCTTCAACCCAAATTTCAAAGAATTTGGAGAAAATTTTTTCATTTTGAAATTTTTGCCTTGCAAAACAGGTTTTTCAGCTCAACGCGTAATGCGCCGCGCACGACCCATAAGATTGGGAGGTCAAAATCACAAATGGATTGTAGTTTTGGATTTGTCATGATAAATTATACATGCTCAGCTATTGCCAAAGCATTTCATTAAGTTTTGGGTGACCAAAAGGCTCAAAAACACCATGAAAATCACCTTTCTGCCACCTTTTGCACCAACATGAAGTACTTCCGAGAGTGCACTTTTGGAGGGGCAAATGGACACAAAATTAGAAAATTCCACTTGGGTTGGAAAGTAGACATCTAGGGCTTTCTAACAAGCCAATCTGAGCTCAATTTGGATGCTGGGAAGTGCCCCAAAAATAGGTGGAAAGGCACGCGGCGCATAGGGCTCAGGCACGCGGCGCACAGGGTTTTTTGGTCAAATTTTCACCTTCCAGCTCAGAATTTCGGCCAATTATGACTAGTTTCACCTCTTGATGTGGTGTTTGACCCAGCTTGATGTAATTTGATGTGTATGATGTAATTTTGGCACATTTTTACTTGTTCTAGAGGATTCGTTCACTAAAAGGTGAAAATTAAATGAATGAATCAGTTTCCTAGCATATAGGGGTAAGTTGTTTGACTACCTAGATTTCAGTTCCTTGTTTAGAATTAGTTCAAACAACTCCTAGAATGATGAGCTTGACCCCTAGAGGCAAGGAAAGGGATTAGGATGGTCTATATGATGTAATTTCTCAATCATTTTCAGAGGTTGGAGTGGTTGGACTCTTGGGAAAAGCTTGACACTCTATTGTACATATTTTATCTGCATTTTTGGCAAAGGAAAGACCAGGGTTTTGCAGCACTGTTTGGGATTCATGTGGATTTATGTGTTGATGGTGTGCTTCTTTCAGTAATTGTAAGTTTTTATGTGTATCATTTTCCTTCTTTCATCTTCTGCAATTGAACAAATGAAGTGTTAAGGTAGAATCCATCAATGGTTATGCTCTGCGTTTAAGTTTGTTTAAATTTCCATGTTTTCTTCAGTTTAAGGAGAATCATTGAAACCTTCTTGCTCTCCTTAGCTCCTCACCAGTCTGATCTACCCATTCATTCCCTTTAAAAGCATCAAGACGATCGCCTTCCTTGCCCCATTCAGACCTCTGCAAAAACTGTGCCTCGATCCCCAAGCCCAAATTTGCCTTTCCCTGTTTCAACACAAAAACCCCTAAAAACTCAAATCAAACATTTCTACTTCATACCTAGCCTAAAATTAGCTTCTATTTCATTCATGTCGAGTCTCATCGATCATCTTTTGCCAAGATTGACCCGGAGAGAGCCCTCTCCTGTCCTCGTAGGGCTAGCTACGAGGTTGAGCGTGGTTTGAAGTAGCCTTGAGTTTTACCTTATTTCAGCCTAAGGTAGATTTGAGCGCTAACATAGTGGCGACCATACTCGGGAAGAACTGGTTTGCTTATTAGTGTTATTTGATTTATAGCTACAGACGGAGTCTGAAGTCATGCCAGGTAGCCTTCGAACTGCACATTGCTTTGCGAGTGCATAGTAGATAAACGCTGCTTCAGTCGATCTTTGGTCTAGCTTGTAATTGTAACACTTAACTTATAAATTGCCCCAGTACATGTATCGAGTTCAAATCTGATTGTTGATGGTGGAAAATGGTCAAACACTGGCAAGGCTGAAATCATTCACCTGGTGAATCTAAATCATTTTCGAGATCAGATCCAAAGACTCCACTGGAGGATGATCCCGACCAGAAAAAACATGAAAGGACAACATGGACAGATCAGGTATTCAAGTTGGAATTTCATCCAAGACATTTGTTCTTTGTCATAAATTATTTTCTTCTTTTTCCCAAGAATGTCAAGAAGGCTTTTGCAAAGTATACTATACTTGAGAAGAGATCCTCGGCCTGCAGTTGATTTTCCCTTTGAAGATTGTGAATACCAAAGATTTGCATACCTTTGAGCTTGATCAAGGCCTTTCTTCTAAATTTTGTGATGACCATCTTCAGATTGATGAACCTCAAAATACCAAGACTAATTCTATACCTATTGTACATACCCCTACACCTTGTAAAATTCCAGATCGGTATAAACCTCTTGTTTTACCTTCTGTTTTTCATCCTTTCTCCCAAAACTATGATGTATACTTGCTGAAGTTCGATGGTGAAAGTAAGAATGTCAATGTTGAGCAACATGTGCAGAATTTTGAGTCTTTTCTAGACCTTTTTGAAATTGATAGCGAAGATGTTAGTATAAGGCTTTTTGCTCTTTCTTTGCAAGCCAAATTCAAGAGTTGGTTCAAAACCTTTCCTGATGCAAGCATTTCAGATTTCTAGCAGTTTGTCAAAGTTTTTCTCGACAGGTGGATGATCGGACAGAGCCTTTTCTTGATTATAGAAGAGTATAACCAACTGAAAAGACTGCCAGGGGAGACAGTACATTAGTTTTCAGCCAGATTTAACCAAGTTTATTATTCGATCCCAATTGATATAAGACCTTCTCCTAGATCTGCTCTCTTGCACTACCCGAGTGCCTTTGATCCGGAAATGGAGTTTCAGTTGAGAGAAAAGGATATTGCAACACTTCACGAGATGCAAAACGGTGCAGTGAATGTAGAGGCTCATTTGCTAATCTTGAGGGCAAGGTTGAAGGAAGAAGAAAAGAAGAATGTTTCAGAGCAGCTGACACTTTCAGAGGAAAAGCTTGATCATTTTGTAAATGCAGTAGAAGAGATGGTGCGGAAAATGACTTCAAAAAATGAAAGTGACATTCAAGAACAAGCGGCTGACCCAAAAAATTTTGTTTCTGATCCCAGTTGTCATAGTGATTCTTTTATAGATCATTGTGAAGAAGAGAGAGTTTTCGATATGATGTGTGTGTTTGATGATGAATTGCCTCGGTTTGATTAGTATGATGATGATTATGGTCTCCAAAAAGAAGCTAATCTTGCAGACGAATCAACATCTAGTTTGTGTGAGGAGGAAGTTCACTTTCAGCGGCTCGAATACAGTGATCAACCGATGCATATCAGCTATGACAATGATGAGGAAAGTGCATCAAAGTTTGAAGTAAGTGAAGGATATTTGCCTTTTTGTTTTGATTCGTTTCAGTTCATCAGAGATAACTACCATGCAATCAGAAATCAAATGTCAACAAGTCTTGATTTGAATAATCTTCAGAGCAATGAAAATTTTGTTCAAGACTTCTCATATTCAGATTTGCAACCCCCGAAAGCCATTGATTGTCAAGTTGCAGCTGAAGACTTGGAAGTGGACACACATGATTTAATGATTCAAGGTAACTCCGTACCTTCTGTTTTGAATCATTTCAATTTTTGAAGGGTAGATTGCATAGTAAATCTTCAAATGAACAACCTATAACCAATCATTAATCTCTCAGTGTTAATGTTGAGGATGAGACAAATAACAAAATTCTTGAGCATCCTGTAGCATCAAATTTGCAGCCACCAAATGAAATTGAAGGGCAGATTACAGATGAAGCTGTGGAAGACGAAATACATGATTTGATGATGCAGGAAGATTCTATACCCTTTTGTTTCGAAGCATTTCAGTTTATAAGGTAGAATCTTCGTAAAATCTCTCAAGAGAAAGATGAATAGCTAGAAGGATGTCATACATTTTCAATGGATACATTACAACAATCTTTTAAAGTTTTTCATGATCCAATAGCTGATGTTTTGGATGAGGTTTGCAGTCAAAGTCTTTCTCCATTGACTATATGTGAGCTTGAAACGTGTATTGATACAAACTTGATCCGGCAGCCAGTTACTTTTTCATTTTCAGCAGAGGTCTCGTCACAAGGCTCAGATCAAAGTTTGCATTCATGGTATGAGGAAACGAGAAGTAATCTATTAGATGAGCTGAGTTCCAGTGTGCTTGAATTTCAAGATCCTTATGTAGTGTTTTTGGAGGCAGATAGAGGATCCATATCATTCAACAGATCTGTTTCCAAGTTGCCATGGGAGTTGCCTTTCAGTAGTTCTCTCTTGTTGTTCATAAGTGAGCACTTGCAGAAAATTCGAACAGCAGATGGAATACTTACTTGGTTGCATTGGTTGTTTCATTTCACTTGATGAGGTGATGAATGAAACTGTTAGAGTAGGTTTTGATGAATAAGCTCCACTTTGAGCATCATTTCCAGTTTTTCGGTTGTGTTTAAGTATCAAGTCAGTTCTTAGTTGAGTGAGAACCAATTTGTGTCATCAAGTCATCAGTTTTCAGTCATGCATTTTAGTTTGAGTTTTCGACTCCATTGCCCAATGGATAAGGCGCTGGTCTGCTTTCCCAAAGATCTGCCGTTCTTGGCACCTCCAAGGAGCTACCATCCCCATTGGAGCCCATGTTAGTGTCAGTCTTTCCAGCCTTCCTCCAGTGATCAAACATGCTCTTACAAGTGATTTTAAGGTGTCACAATCAAATTTTGTCATTTCAGTAAGTCTTCAAGCAAAATTTGGTCACTAGGCATTAGGTCTAGGGTTTGTTTTCACTCTTTTCAAAATTGCCCAAATGTCAGTCTATGACACTATTTAGCTGAGTCTATCATCATTCAAAAGGTTGTTATCATCATGTTAGGTTCCATTGGGTCATTTCACACCTTGTTCATGCTTCAGTTACGCCTAGGTAAGGTCATTTCCCTCTCCTAGGGTTTTGAAGGCAATTTCTCTTGAATGGTCAAAGCATTAGCAAAACTTGTATCCAGATGTTCATACACCTTCCCCTATCCTTTATGTACCTTCTTAAACACTTCCCATCACTGAGATCCCCCAAATTCCTCATTTTTGCACAAACCCTAGTTTCTTGCTACAACCTGGCAATTTTCTAGGTTGGGCCTATGTTTTGCCCTTTTGGACCCCTTCCCTCACTTGATCTCTGAGATTCCACTTTCCCCTGCTTCCTAACATCCTTCCCTACTTCCAAAAATTTCCCCAAGAATTTATAAGCCCCTTATCCCTTTCATTTCGCTTCATTTCGACAAAATCCCTTGTTTCACACATCAGGATAAGTTTCACTCAAAAGCTGTTTCATAGCAATCAAAGATGAATTTTGGAAAAATGAGAGAGGATTGTGTCCAAAAAATTCCAAAGAAGAAAAACCTCCCTCACTTTTTACACAGGTGTCGTGGTTTTAGAGAAATGTCAAAAATACAATTGCCTCGGGAGAATTGATGCACCTCTCAAGTGACCTTGGGAAAATCAAGTTTTCTCCTAGCTTGGTTGGCCAAATAAATTTCTTGATGAGTTAAAGGATAACTAGATACAAATATCTTTCAAATGAGCTATCATGAGCTCAATTTGGAGTTGTGGAAGGCATTCAAAAGTTGACTACAACGGCACTCTACCTTGAGGCAGCCTCATTTAGCACATTTTGACCAGTCTTGGGAGATTTGACTTTTGACAAGGCAAATGAACTCCAAACTTAAAAATTATAGTTGGTTTGGAAATTAGACTCAGGGACCGTTCCAACGCACTATCCTACGCCCGCTTTCGACACTGGGAAGGCCTCCAAAAGCCTCCTGCAAAAGTCACTATGTAGCTGGGTGCGCGCGATGCATTGGGGAAGGCGCGTGACGCATCAGGGGCGCACGGCGCATCAGGCACCAAAACACAGTGAAAAATTACATGCGCGTGGCACATCAGAGGTGCATGGCGCATTGGGTGAGGCACGCAGCGCGCTGGGGTTTAAGCCCAAAATTGGCTTGGAAAGGCATCAAATCGCCTCCTCTCCGTACAAATTTGCAGTTAGGCTCACATCCACCACTTGTGCTTGGCTTTTGAAAGATAAATGTAATGGGTTCATGAAAATTTTGCCGTGGATATCCAAATTTGAAAATAGTGTGTTACCAAGGTTGTATTCTTCCTCATTTCCCTTTGGCATATTTAGCACTTGAAGACAAAGACATCAAGCCTTCATTCCTCATTTTCAACAAATCAAACATACACTTGGCATAGACTTTCAATACCATGGAGGCGGGCACCAATACATCATATGACCAAGACAACGACTCTACAACAGAATTGCATGCACTGGGAGGGCACTAAAATGTCGAAAAGTGAGGATAGGCTCCGAATCTTGGTCGAAGCCTCTTTGGCTGAGCATGTCACTTGATGAGGCACCTTCAGCCCAAATTTCAAAGAATTTGGAGAAAATTTTGTCATTTTGAAATTTTTGGCTTGCAAAACAAGTTTTTCAGCTCAACGCGTAACGCGCCACGCGCGACCCATAAGATTGGGAGGTCCAAATCACAAATGTCTTGTAGTTTTGGATTTGTCATGATAAATTATACATGCTCAGCTATTGCCAAAGCATTTCATTAAGTTTTGGGTGACTAAAAGGCTCAAAAACACAATGAAAATCACCTTTCTGCCACCTTTTGCACCAGCAGGAAGTACTTCCGGGAGAATGCACTTTTAGAGGGGAAAATGGACACCAAATTGGAAAATTTCACTTGGGTTGGAAAGTAGACATCCAGGGCTTTCCAACAAGCCAACCTGAGCTCAATTTGGATGCTGGGAAGTGCCCCAAAAATAGGTGGAAAGGCGTGCAGTGCATAGGGCTCAAGTGCGCGACGCACAGGGTTTTTTGGTCAAATTTTCACCTTCCAGCTCAGAATTTTGGCCAGTTATGACTAGTTTCACCTCTTGATGTGGTGTTTGACCTAGCTTGATGTAATTTGATGTGTATGATGTAATTTTGGCACATTTGTACTTGTTTTAGAGGATTCATTCACTAAAAGGTGAAAATTAAATGAATGAATCAGTTTCCTAGCATATAGGGGTAAGTTGTTTGACTACCTAGATTTCAGTTCCTTGTTTAGAATTAGTTCAAACAACTCCTAGAATGATGAGGTTGACCCCTAGAGGCAAGGAAAGGGGTTAGGATGGTCTATATGATGTAATTTCTCAATCATTTTCAGAGGTTGGAGTGGTTGGACTCTTGGGAAAAACTTGACACTCTATTGTACATATTTTATCTGCATTTTTGGCAAAGGAAAGACTAGGGTTTTGCAGCACTGTTTGGGATTCATGTGGCTTTATGTGTTGATGGTGTGCTTCTTTCAGTAATTGTAATTTGTTATGTGTATCATTTTCCTTCTTTCATCTTCTGCAATTGAACAAATGAAGTGTTAAGGTAGAATCCATCGATGGTTATGCTTTGCCTTTAAGTTTGTTTAAATTTCCATGTTTTCTTCAGTTTAAGGAGAATCCTTGAAACCTTCTTGCTCTCCTTAGCTCCTCACCAGTCTGATCTACCCATTCATTCCCTTTAAAAGCATCAAGACGATCGCCTTCCTTGCCCAATTTAGACCTCTGCAAAAACTGTGCCTCAATCCCCAAGCCCAAATTTGCCTTTCCCTATTTCAACACAAAAACCCCTAAAAACTCAAATCAAACATTTGTAATTCATACCTAGCCTAAAATTAGCTTCTATTTCAGTCATCTCGAGTCTCATCGATCATCTTTTGCCGAGATTGACTCGGAGAGAGCCCTCTGCTTTCCTCGTAGGGCTAGCTACGAGGCTGAGCATTGTTTGATGTAGCCTTGAGTTTTACCTTATTTCAGCCTAAGGTAGATTTGAGCACTAACACATTCCACTACCTCTATCCTTCCTGTAAAATCAAGGATACTATAAGACAATTCTATAATAACCTGTGACTGATCCATGAGTTTTGTCTTTGTAGTAGATAGTCTCTCATACATTTCTTCATCTCGCTTGATATCTTCCACATTCAACACCGTCAATTTACACCCAACTGACATAACTGCCATGGTTGATACCCCAAAGGTTCATCATCCCATATGTCATAAATGTACAACTTCTTCATACGTGGCACCATCATAGCCTCATACTACTTTAAAAATTCCATACCTAATACTTCCTCATAGTCAGCCATCCGCAGAATCGTGAAGTTGATATTTCCAGACCAGTCACCAATGTTCACATCCATATTCTTTGCCATGTTGATGACTTTATCTGTTGGAGGGTTCACTGCTTTAAGACGAGCTTAGGTTGGGGAGAAATTGAACCCAATTTTACTTGCATCTTCCTCCCTGATGAAGTTATGAGTTTCACCATTGTCTACCATAGTGAGTAAGGTGCCTTAACCAATCTTCATGCTAACATATTCCAACTTGTTCCTCTTAGGATCTTACCTTGGGACAACCTCCATGGCCACTGCAGCTTCTAAAATCTTCATCACTCTAATTGCTGGATATTCCTTCTTCTTTGCATTGGTTTGTTCTACTACAACCACCATTGGTCTAGAAGGACAATTCTTCATCATGTGGTTCTCTCTACACAACCAACATTTTAGAGGCTTTTTCATCTTTGACTTGTCATTCAATCTTGAATTATCCTCCTTTGTATATTTCTCCTTCGGTTTATCGGTCTTCTTCTTTCTCTTTTTGGTCCCTTCATCATAATGTTCTACCAGCCTATCAACTGCAACAAAAGCTTCCTCTAGAGTTTTGATTTTTTCCTTTTCACCTCATTGCGTGCCCAAGGTTTCAATCCTATATGAAATTGAATACCTTGTCTTTCTTTGCCATGTCAGGTAGTTCCAAGATCGCACTCGAGAATTCTTGTTGATATGCTTATAGACTCCTTTCTTGCTTAATGTATTTAATATTCATCCTTGCATCCCAAGTCTCATCTTATGGGCTAAAATGAGTCTGAAAAGGATTGTTCATATCATCCCAAGTAGATATGTCATCAACATCACCACTGGAAATCTGACCCAACTTCTGTCTCCACCAGATATTAACATCCTTAGTAAGGAATTGAGAAAGTGCTTTGACCTTGGCTGCATCACCAGGAATCCCCAACCACTGCAAGTATTGCTCCATATCCCATAAGAAATTGTGAAGTTCTTTGGCAATCCTAATCCCATCATAAGAATCAGGTTCCTTGACTTTCATGTGAGGATTCCCTCCAATCAATACCCTCCCAACTACTTTTTTCGATACCATTTTTTTGTTTCGAGCATTGTAAATAGATTTCTGCAACTTTAATATTTCACCCAAATCTTGATCTCTTGTAGCCCCAATGTCCTTGACTTCTTTCTCTATTTGTATAAACTGTCATTTAGTATAATCGTATTGGGCCTTAAGGTTATCATATGCCTCTTCCAATATCGTGAACTTATCTCTAAGTTCAACATTCTCGGCTTCCAATGAAGTCATATTCGAAGCAAATTCCTCCATACAGTCCAATAACTTGTCAATAAAAAATCTTTCAACATCCCTGCTAGATTCACGTGTCACCTGAGGTTTTTCTACATGGTCTGCCATCAGTTTTCTTGTGATCTTGTTAAGACCATACACCAGTCCATTCAACTTCAACCCTGCAACCTGTCCTTGTCAAACTTCTTCTTCTTCAATCAAATCCCAACAGAAAGTGTGGGCTCTGATACCAACTGTCACACCCCTATTTTGATGGTAGTCTTTCAACCATAGATAGGTGGGTGCAACATTGCTACACCTTTTCTTTCCACCAATACTCAAACGTACGAACTATGCCTAACCAAACACTTAGCCAAATATTTACATCAAGTGTTATATCACAGTGGAAATAATCTCTTCAATTAATCATAACCATCAATATAAATGTAGAACAAAAATCAACACATCATCATGTGTGAGGGGAAAATCCCATAAACTAGAGTCTGCCCAATATCAATATAAATGCAATTTATGTAGTTCAATTGTACATAAAAACTATACAATTTGGTGTAGCTAATAATCCTTGGCTTGCACATGTTTATTTACAAAAATTGTGCCTGCAAATTGATGAAGTCATGCCACCGTGCACACTTCCTGAATTGCTAAACTGTCCATAGCACTACCATTCCCACTGTTCACTGTTTTGGCCTACCCGCGCCTTTGGCACCCCCTACTACAACCTTCCTGCACTGTTACAACTCTTGGAACCCTATTGTGCCACCCATTCACCCAAACCATAGTTTTTTTGGCACTGTCATAAATTGGGTGACTAACCGCACTCGCCTCTTAGAATGTGACGTCGTGAGGTGCTACCCACACTTGCCTGTCGGCATGCATCGTCTTGATGCCCTACCGCACCCAACCCTTGTAATGCAATGTCGTGACGCCCTACCCACAATTCGTTGTAGTGGCTAGGGTCACCCAATTAATTCGGTGCCCAACTCTACATGGCTCCAACCCAAGTGTAGCTGTTGGGTCTGTTGACTCGACCCAATCGCAGCCCAAAAATGTGACTCACACTTACCTCGACTCACCCAAATAAAGAAACCCCAACTCTAGCTCTTAGCTAACTTCAACCTTCACTCTGCTATTCCACCTAATGGTTTGGCTCTTCGCCCTTCACTATATCCATGTTTTTTGTAGATATGTTGTGAAGGTTCGATGATGCCTTTGGAGCATCCATGGAACTTCAATATATATGCTCCATACTCCATGGTTTCACTCCAAATGTCGTGACCCTTTGGTTCATCCAAGGGTTGACTTGTCTGTCATATAATATGTCGACCTACTGATTATAACCATCTTCCCACTCCAATATCCAAGTTGTCACTCATCGCATTTCCTACCCGGGTTGGCTATGCTACCCACCCGTGCAGCCCGCCCACTGGTCACATATGTGTTCCACAATCATTGCATCATATATCGGTCATTCTGCGGGTCACCCATGTTAAGTGTGGGTGTTCCCACGCCAACTGTGTCACTTTGCCTATGGGTGCCTCACCTGAGCACGTGATCGCCTGAACACCCAACTCAAGTCACATGATGCACCTGCTCGAATGCCCAACTCAGGTCACCTGGTGCACCCGCCGGTTGCACACTCCCATTGCACAATCTCATGGCAACACCCGTCGCACCTCTCGTCGCATAAGTCAGTTGCATAAAACTGAAAGTTCACCTCTAAGTCGCCTTTAATTGAACGCGGGTGCTTGTTGCACTTCCATTGTGACCGTGCTCCTTTAACCATGATGTTGGTTTTTTTGGCGTTCACAAACTCGAGGCGCTGACATCCTCCACCACTCTAAAAATGTTGTCACCCTCGAAAACACTCTCTCAGAAACCTCCATCGGTAAGAGATATTCATATATGCGGGCACCCAGATAACTCCACCCATGACCTACTCCATGCTCCAATCTCATCCAACTCTGTAAGAAAATCATGTGCTAGATCTCGATGTGATGGTGATTAGTTGGGTAGCTAGGCCAATCGTAACATCGCCTCCACAAGAATGCATGCTCCCTACATCATCATGGCCATCTTCACATCCAACTATCAATCATTTCCATCTCGCCCCATGTGCCTACTCATAAATCATAATGAGGAATCACTACCATGGGCAGAAGATAATGAGCCTCATCCTCCATATTTGTCTAAAAAGAGGGAGGGGATGGGAAAGCTGATCGATATCCATCCTCTTTCTCCAACAACTTAATCCATCTATTTGGATCCTCCTCTTCCAATCTCTTCATGTATGCTTCCCAACTCTCCTCCTGAGTCTCCGGTCTAAAATCCTTACTTCCTTCCACTGCCTCTAGCCTGCCTGTTAAATCCAAGATACTATCAGACAATGCTCTAATAACCTGTGACTTCTCAATGAGTTTTGTCTTTGTATTAAACAATCTCTCATATAGTTCTTCATCCCCCTTGACGTCTTCCACATTCATCACTGTCAATTTACACCCATATGACATAGCTGCACAATCGGTACCCCAAAGGTTCATCATCCCATCCATTGTAAATGTACAACTTCTTCATATGTGGCACTATCATAACCTCATAATGTTTAAAAAATTCCATACCCAATACTACCTTATAGTCATCCATTCACACAATCGTGGAGTCGATCTTTCCAAACCACTCACCAATGTTCACCTCCACATTCTTTGCCATGCTAACGACTTTATCTGGTGGAGAGTTCACTACTTTAAGATAAGCTTGGGTTGGTGAGAACCTCAAACCAACTTTCCTTGCAGCTTCCTCCCTAATGATGTTATGAGTTTCACCATTTTCCACCATAGTGAGTAAGGTGCCTTGCCCTACCTTCATGCTAACATATTCCAACTTACTTCTCTTAGGATCCTTCCTTGGGACAACCTCCATGGCCACTGTAGCTCCTAAAATCTGCATAAACCCAACTGTTGGATATTCCTTCTTCTTCTTTGAGTCAATTTGTGTTTCTACAACCACCATCGGTCTAGAAGGACAATTCTTCACCACGTGGTTCTCTTTGCACAACCAACATTTCAGAGGCTTCTTCATATTTGACTTGTCATTCGATCTTGAATGCTCCTCCTATGTAGATTTATCCTTCGGTTTATCAAACTTCTTCTCTCCCTCTTCGGTCCCTTCATCATAATGTTCTACCATCCTATCAACTACAACAAATGCTTCCTCTAGAGTTTAGATATTTTTCCTTTTCACCTCATTGCGTGCCCAAGGTTTCAATCCTATAATGAAATTGAATAACTTGTCTTTCTCTGCCATGTTAGGTAGTTCCAAGACCACACTCAAGGATTCTCATTGATATGCTTGTAGACTCCCTATTTTCTTAATGTCTTTGATCTTCGTCCTTGCATCCCAAGTTGTAGCTTGTGGGCTAAAATGAGTTTGCAAATCCTTCTTCATATCATCATAAGTAGAGATGTCATCAACATCACCATTGGAAATCTCATCCAACTTCCATCTCCACCACACCTTAGCATCCTTATTAAGGAATTTAGCAGCTACTTTGACCTTGTCTTCATCATCAAGAATCCCCAAGCGCTCCAAGTATTGCTCCATATGCCATATGAAATTGCCAAGTGCTTTGGAACTCCTCATCCCATCATAAGAATTAGGTTCTTTGAATTTCACATGAGAAGTCCCCCCAATCGGTCCCCTTCCAATTGCTTTCTTCAAAGTAGTTATTTCATTCTGAGCATCATCAAGAGATTTCCACAATTTCAAGATTTCACCCAAACCTTGATCTCTTGTAGCTACAATTTCCTTGACTTCTTTCTCTATTTGTATAAAATTCCATTCAAAATAATCATATCAGGCCTTGAGGTTATCATATGCCTCTTTAAATGTCGTGAAATATCTTGAAGTTCATCATTCTCAGCTTCCAACAAAGTCATATGCTAAGAAAAATTCCTCCAGTCAGTCCAATAACTTGTCCATAAAAACTGTCTCGACATCCCTTCTAGATTCACCTATCACCTCAGGTTGTTCTACATTGTCCACCATCAGTTTTGCTTGTGATCTGCTTAAGACCATATACCAGTCCGTTCAGCTTCGACCCTACAACTTGTCCTTGTCGGAATTATTCTTCTTCAATCAAAGCCTTGCGGAAAGTGTGGTCTCTGATACCAATCGTCATGCCCCTATCTCGGTGGTATTATTTCAACCACACATAGGTGAGTGCAAAACTACTACACTTTTTCTTTCCATAAATACTCAAATGTATAAACTATGCCTAACTAAACAATTAGCCAAATATTTACTTCAAGTGTTATATCTCATTGGAAATAAACTCTTCAATTAATCATAACCATTAATATAAATGCACAATAGAAATCAACACATCATCATGTGGGAGGGGAAACTCCCATAAACTAGAGTCTTCCCTATATCATTATAAATATAATTTCTATAATTCAATTGGACATAAAAATTATACAATTTGGTGCAGCCAACAAGCCTTGGCCTGCACACCTTTAATTTACAAAAATCATGCCTGCAAATTGCTGAAGTCATGCCACTGTGTGTGTTGCCTAAACTGGTAAACCATCCCTGGCACTATCATGCCCATCATTCACTATTTCGGTCAACCCGTGCCCTTGGAACCCCTTGAAGGAACTTGCATGCACTGTTACAACTCTTGGAACCCTATCGTGCCACCCGTTCACTTGAACCACAGTTTCATTGGCACCATCGCAAATCAGGTCACTACTCGGACCCACCTCTGAGCATGCAATGTCATGCTACCTTACCCACAGTTCATTGTAGTGGCTCGAGTCACCTAATCACTTCGGCACCCAACTCTATACGACTCTGATCCGAGTGTAGTTGGTGGGTTTGTTGACTCAACCTTGTCACAGTCCAACAAGTCGACCTACACTTGCCTCGGCTCACCTAAATGCAGAAACCCGAAATCTAGCTCTCGGCTAAATTCAACCTTTGATAATGCCTTTGAAGCATCCATTGACCTTCAATATTTCTGCTCCATACTCCATGGTTGCGCTTCAAATGTCATGACTCTTCAGTTCATCCAAGGTTTGGCTCTCCCATCATATAATATGTTGGTCTGCCCATCATATAATATGTCAGCCTGCCCATTATAACTTTCGACCAACTCCAATATCCATGCTGTTGCTTGTCGCACTGCCTACCCCGATCGGCTATGCTACCCATCTATGCATCTCGTCCGTTGGTCTCATATGTGTTCCACAATCATCACATGGTCTATTGGTTGTTCTGTAGGTTTCCCTATCAAGTGTGGGCGTTCCCTCTCCAACCATGTCGCTTGTTGCTTCACCCATGGGCGCTTGCCTAAATGCCCAACTCGGGATGCCAGGCGCGTCCACTCATCATACGCTCCCATTGCACATCCTCATCGTACAATCTCATTGCACGACTCGTCGCACGCTTTTCGCACATCTCATCGCACAACTTGGTCACATAAAACCGAAAGTCCACCTCTGATTCGCCTTTAACCAAACATATTGACCCGAGTCACTGTTAACCGAACAAAAGATCTTGTCGCACTTCCATTGCGACTGCACGCTTTTAACAGCGATCGTCGATTTTTCGACTCTCTTGGGCGCTCGGCAACTTGAGGCCTTGATAGTTATGGAATCATTATTAGTCGCTGAGGAAGGACTGTCACTATTAGTTTAACATTAAATAAAAATACCGTTAGATTTATTGAAAAACAAAAATGAATATACATGTTTGGTTTTTATTATTAAAAATATTATAAAATATCAATTATCTCACTCTGAGTGGCCATACAAAGGAAAAGTGGTAAAAATATTTGACTCATTCTCAACCATAAATAAAATATTTCACATTGAATATAATAAAAAAAATGAATATATGTGTTTACTTTGTTTAATTAAAAATATATTAAAACATCAATAATCCCACTTTGAGTGTCCATACTAAGGAGAAGTGGTAAAAATATTTCACTCTCACTCTCAACTTTAAATAAAATATTTAGATGTCCATATGAAACAACATAATCTTATATCAACTTTATAGAGAAATAAAGTAGGTAAAAGTTAAAGAATAACTATATATATGTTAAGAAAGCATTTGAATTTTTTTTGTTAAAACATTTTAAGTAGTCTCATTATTTTATGCCCAAGTAAATTTTAATCCATTTAATACATTAAAAAAATCAACATAACAAATGAAAGATTACAAGTGTCTCTCTCTCTCTCTCTCTCTCTCCTCTCTCTCTCTCTCTCTCCTCCTCTCTCTCTCTATATAATATATATATATATATATATATATATATATATATATATATATATAGATATAGATATAGGATCAAATATGCCGAGGTGCAGCAATTTAATTCAAAGTTTTCACTTTAAAATAAGTTTTCATCTAAATACAGTTGACCGCTCTCAACTCTTGCTAGATCCATGGTTAAGATGGATCTATAATGGTGGTTACTACCACCAGAATTTATGCAAGTTCTTGTGCCTAAGCCAACAATTTACCTATCCAATTTACATATCAATTTATTAGTTCTTGCTAAAGCAAGACTATAGGATGATTTTTCTATAGACCACTATTAATTTAGCATTGATGAATGTAAGTTGGAATTATTTATGGAAAATTTCCTAGAGCATAATTTATAACTTGAGTTGGAGGGACTAAGCTACTTGACAAAAACATAATTACACATATAACAAATTGAATTTATTATTTTTATTAATTTTAAATTATTATTATTAATTTTTCCAAGATTTAAATGTTTATTCTCACTTATGGACACCACAACATTTCCATCATACTAGGATCTATAATACATTTAACCTTTTATTATTTTTTAACTGAGACAACATATAAACACATAATATTTATATAACATTATATATGTTACATGTTTTTGTTTCTTAATTGAGTTGACATTATATTTAGTTTTTTTGTTAAATGTTAAATTTTACAAACATTTACACATACACATATTCCCCATCTTCCCCTATATTGGGCTAGAGAGTACCCCTTGATGTAATAACATAAGAGTACATGACAACATCTCTTCCATATTGTGTTGGAGAGTGCCTCTAGGTGTAAAAATAAGTCTCTAATGTCTTACTCAATCTTAGAGAGCTGGGGTTTTGACAAGAATCCTCAAGCAACAATCATGAGTGTCATGAAGTTTTACAAAAAAACAGGACTTTCCTTTATGCATATTGAAACTGTGATCACCAAGAGGTTGCAAAAACATTTGTGTGTATGAGATTCATCTTGTTTTAGATGAGTGCATACAAATTTTACATGAAGTGACTATAAATACCACACTTCCTCACACTAAAAATGTGTGTTTTTCTATGTGAAATCACGAGGAGACTGTATTCTTAAATATCAGGTGTCTGTCAGAAACCCTAGGGCTAATCTTGGCCATGGCAATTAACTCAACCTTCACCTTCATAGGGATATTGAATCTATTTCAACCCATAACTAAACTAGATGGTTGGAGGGGCATATGTATGACATTTTTTCAAAGGCCAATAGCTCCTCATTAGTTTAGAGTGAAACTTCGAGCTTGAAGTAGCAACAGGGTCTTGGTGACGACATCGACAAAGGATATTTTGTTCAATCATGATTCACATGCATCAGTGTAGTGAGGCATTTATAAAGTAGATGTTGTGGATGAGCCGATTAAGGTTCAATTAGGGTATAACCTATATGAGTCATCAAGGAGGCTAGTTTTCTTATAGTGGAAGATTTGAAGGAAACTAATGTACCACAAAAACTCCTAGAATAGAGGAAATCTATTCTATCGTAGGGTTCTTCCTACATCCAAGCTAAGGGAATCATCTTAGTTCCTATGAAATTTAGGGTCTTTATGAGAGAAATCTAATGGGATTCCCTCTATATGTAGGTCTAAGACACAAATATAATCTCTTCAATCGATGCTAAAATTTAGGATCAAATGGGAATCCCCTCTAGCAATATTCAACTCCTACATGGAGGTAGGAAGCTTTAGGATCTCGAATACCTTAGCTAGTGCAACATAGCCAAGGATACATTTATTTATCTAGTCTCAAAATCAGAAGGTGGAGTGAAAGGATAGGGTGCATCCTCGTTCTTCCAATCCAAATCCTTTAAGGACTCCCTAAGGCCAAGAATTTCACCTCCAAATCCTAAAGACCTCTCAGGGTCAACATTCATTGCGGAACATGCAATAAACATTCCATCTCTTGAAGTAGATAATCTTGTAACCAAATGCATTTTTGTAGATTATGAATGATAGGATGCTAAGACAAAGAGCCATGGATGGAAAGATCTAAAGGATGCCAAAGGATCTAGGAATACTTCAGATCACAAGTAGGACAAGATATAGCAACATAAGACTCCTACAACCTAATCAACTCCTATAGACTCAACTCAACCACATGTAGAGCATTTTCATCCCTCAATTGAGGAGGACCATCTGGTGGGCTCCAGTATTGCAGCAATAATGCTGCAACTTCTGGGACTCCCTTCTTTACTTTTATCAACCCAGTTGTTCGTAACAAACTTGGAAGCCACGGTGCTGTATGCACAAGTACTAGCTCTTGCCGGAACTGTCACTTGGTCAGCTGGCACAAGTCCGCTAGGGGATTTAGCTAACTTCTATGAGATCTTAGAAGAGGATTTCTAATTGATGGATGAAAGCTAACTCAAAGGAAACTAATCTACTTACGAAAAGAGATTGAAAAACTGAAGGAAAGCGCAAACCCTAGCAAACCCTAATTCTACCAGCTAGTCCTACTGATGCAAAAATGAGAGTGCAAACTACTGAAAGAGATGCCATTACTTCTATGAAGGTAAAATAC
>APFE031673314.1:100026-131806 GCA_000404065.3 Pinus taeda | reverse complement strand
TGACTGGTTTACAGTCCTCCTTGATGTAGATATGATGAGTACAGACTGAGGGATGGATTCCCTTCATTTCCTTGTAGCTCCAAGCAAATGCCCCCAAATGGCGGGTCAAGAGGCTACATAGCTCCTTTTCCTGAGAGGATGAGAGAGAGGAGCTTATCTTCAAGGTCTTCTCAGGGCCAAACTCCACATTCTTAACTCTGGGAGTGGTCAGATTAGTGGCACCTAGGTCCACTAAAGCATTGGCCTGGGTATCTTCCACCAATTCTTCCAAGGATAGAGCACTAGGGGGAGGATTTTGGATTAATTTTTAAATAAAATCATCCTCGGTTGGAGGACCTCCCTTGCTGGCCTCTACTGTGCATAATGGTGCATAGTAGACCTCATCCTCTTCTTCTTCTTCCAACCAGAGGGGTAAGTCATGTTCTAGCAGAGGTTGGGCAGGAGGGTATAGGACTAGCTGCTTGGACATAGGCCCATTTTTGATGGTCATGCTTCCGGCTCAACAGCTGATGTAAGCATCTGCAGTAGCCAGCCAAGGCCTTCCCAAAATGAGGGGATATCCCATGAGTTTTGCCGTAGGCTGGAGGACCAAAAAGTCCGCAGGGTATTCCCAGGAGTCAACAGAGACCAAGACATCCTCCACAATCTCTTTGGGAGTCACGGTGGAGCGATCTGCCAATTGCAGCACTGTCGAAGTCTTCCTTAGGGAACTCTGAAGATTGAGCTTAAGCATGGTGTCCCTAGTCATCACATTGATGGCAGCCCCTAGATCAATCAGAGTGTGGGATATAATGGTTCCATTGATGTGGACATCAACTACAGGACTCCCAGGGTCCAAATACTTCAGACAGATTACTTGCCCCAATATGAGATCAGACAGTTGTCCTATGACATTGATGGGTGAGGCATCTTTCTGTCGCCTGCCTGGGTGCCTAAAACACTTCTCCTTAATCAATTTGTTGTATATTGGTACATCTTTTATGGCCTGTAGAAGTGGAATTTTCACACACAACTGCTTAAGTTATCCCAGAAGCTCATCCTCTTCCGGGTTGGGTTGTGTGGTTACTGTGAGTCGCTCAGGAAAGGGTGGAATGGCTTGGGGTTCACTTTCCTGTTTCTCTTCCTCCTCCTCTAGGGGAGGAGGTTGGCGTTCTGGAAGGACCTTCCCAGATTGCAGGTTGATCTCTTGGATCTCCACAACATAGGTAGGGCATGTTGTCTCCCCAGTATATACCTGCTGGACCTATCTGTTGTTAGGGTTCGGGTTCGGTTGAGTAGGCATCTGGGGTTGTCTTGGAGGAGCAGGAGGTAATGGTTGTGGTTGAGTTGGTGGTGGAGGAAAAATGGCGGGTGGAGTGTTGTATTTGGGCCTCCACCCCGGTTGAGGTGCATTCCACTGAGGTTGTGGCTGGGCATGAGAGTGAAACAAGTGAGAAGGAGGCTGAGTGTGGTATGGAGATGGATAAGACCATGGAGGAGGTGTGGACCAGGAAGGATGAGCATGGGGGGCCTAAGAAGGTATATGAGTGGATTGGTTGGGGTTGTAATAAGCTTGGGATGTCCCTTGCATTCCCTGCTGGTAAGGTCTAGGTCCATGTGGCCTCCTTTGGTTGAGGAAGTAGAGAGGTTCAGTAGCTGCCTCAGTCCCTAGGTACATGGCTTTAAATCCAGGCAAGGTAGGGCATTGGTTGGTGGGGTGGTCTTCCTCACAAACGAAACATACCTCTACTGAGTGCAATGGGAACTCATTCTTGGGATGCTTCCTCGTGCATCTAGGACAAAAAATGGCCAAAGCCCTCTCAGCTTCTTCTTTCTTTTGCTGAATTCAGAAGGTATCAAGTTGCATGGCAATAGTCTGTCTCATTTCTCTCTTAAGGTCTTCCATCTGGTTAGCAAAATCATGCTTGGAGAAAGAGGTACTAGCTGAGAGATGATTCCCCCTACCTCTCTTCCGGGCCACCCTAGAATGGTTTCTAAACACGGTATTTATGTCCTCATAAGGCAGTTGGTAGATGTCTCCTCCAGCCAGCAGGTTAAGGGTGTCCAGAAGGTCTTCAGGGACTCCTCGGAGCAGAACCAACTTCAGAGATTCCGGGTCAAGTGTGCACCTGGCCCTTTTATAACTGAGTTGGAACCTCTCCTCATAGTCTTCCAAAGATTCATCCCTGCCCATGGTCATCCGAAAGATTTCTCCCTTAGTTTCCTTGGACCTACAATAGTCTCTGTACTTGGCGTTGAAAGCTTGCTGCATCTGAGCCCAAGTGGTGATACTGTTTCTAGGTAACCCCATGAACCAGCGTAATGCTGTGTCCTTGAGGGTAGAGGGAAAGAGTTTGAGCTTTTGCTCATCCTCAACATAGTCATAAGTTCGACAAAGGACAACAAACTCAAACAGGAAGGTATCAAGGTCCTCAGTAGTTAGACCATGGAAGTGAGGTAGAGCAGAGGGACTTATGTTTTTCATTTTCATGTCTCCATTAGTCTCTCAGATGGGAAAGGCACCCTCTATTCTTTCGTCCTCTCTTCTACCATTTCGGTTTTCAGCCATGGCTTCAGATGGAGTGTTCCCTAACTCTTCTTCTGCTATAGGATCTTCGTATATCTCAGGAGGTTCACCTATAGGTTCTTCTGGCTCACTGTCACCAGAGAAGAGAGAAGGTTGACTCAGTGATGTGGTGGGGGTGTTGGGTAAGAATTTGCCGGTTCTATCTCTGTTCCTACGAGGCATGAAATGGAAAGACTTTTTCTTGCTTTGTTTTTTTTCTGCTGGTACCTGCAAAACTAAAATAGATTGAACTGCAACTAACTATATTGCAGAAATGTAAATGCGGAATTGAAATGAAAGAAGGAAAGGACTAATCTATTTTGCTCAAATGAAATTGTGGAATTGAAATGCTAATCTACACTTGCAGAATTGAAATGCTAATCTATGAAAGCAGGAAATGTCTACTTTACTTTTACGGAAAGGAAATTGCAAGATGGAAATGAAATAAACTACTTAGCAGAAGGTTGTAGGAGAAAATAGAAGAAAAGAAACAATCACCAATACTCTGACGCTTCCTCGACAACGGTGCCAAAAAGATGGTGTGCTCCAATATTGCAACAATAATGCGGCAACTTCTGGGACTCCCTTCTTTACTTTTATCAACTCGGTTGTTCGTAACAAACTTGGAAGCGACGGTGCTGTATGCACAAGTACTAGCTCTTACCGCAGCTGTCACTTGGTCAGCTGGCACAAGTCCGCTAGGGGATTTAGCCAACTTCTATGAGCTCTTAGAAGAGGCTTTCTAATTGATGGATGAAATCTAACTCAAAGGAAACTAATCTACTTGCGAAAAGAGATTGAAAAACTGAAGGAAAGCGAAAACCCTAGCAAACCCTAATTCTACCAGCTAGTCCTACTGATGCAAAAATGAGAGTGCAAACTACTGAAAGAGATGCCATTACTTCTATGAAGGTAAAATACTTGTGTTTAGACTACCTTTGTCCTAAGAAAACATCTTTTTGTATTTTTGATTAAGTTGTCAATTTTCTCATGCATATGCTTGAACTGTGCTTTACTGTGCATGGGTGGATCAAGGAAGAGGAATGCTTGGAAAAGGTTGGAAAGGTTCAGAGAGGGTCTAAGGAGTCCCTAACACTCTTCCAGAGAGTTTCAAAAATTTTGGCTATCAAGAAACCTCATTTGTGAGCTTCTACAGGAAGTCTGCAGGGGTTCTACAGGATGTTTAGAGATTTCTATAGGATGTTTCAGAATTTCTACAGGATGTTTGGAAATCGGTTTTTAGAGGATGGATGAGTGAGAGAAGGTGCATGGATGGATATGAAGATAGGATAGGGGTCTAAAATGGCTTAAGGACTGGTGGATGGAGCAGTGAAGAGGTGTAGGAGGATGACTTGGCTTGAAGAAGGCTAAGGCAATGCTGAGCGAGAAGGTAGGGTTACGTGGACAAAAGGACAGATGGGAGACGAGAAACTTAGCTAGGAGACAAAACAGGTAGCTCAGATGATGCTTTGGGTGGATGAAAGAATGGAGGAGATGCCCTACATGGTGTACTTCGATCAAATCAATGAAGTCTTGCAAATGATCAAATCTTGAGCTAATCTAGTCTAACCATCAACAACATAAATGAGCAGTAGCTTTATTTGGGAGAAAAACCATGTACAACAACTATGCAAAGAAACATTTCAGATGTCCAAACCCATGACTAATCTCTGCAAAGGAAAATAATACACTAAGGATTGCATGGTTAAGCAAACTAGTTTTTTTGTTGGGGCAGTACTGTTTCCTCAATTCCAGCCCCTAATCCAATAAGGATGAGGTGAAACCAGGAGTGTGGTTGTCCCTTTTCTTTAAGGCTTTTTCTATTATTACCCTACCAAAGCACCTGAAGCAATGTCATTCATAAACAGTGATCTATTCAAGCAACATAACTAAATCTACATAATAGAAATACGTTCAAATGCATAAAGGGAAACAATGCTACGTAAAGGAAAAGTAACTGTACAGAAAGGAGGCCCTAGGCTCTCAGGTTGGGCCCAACCCGGAGAGCTATGGCTCCTATGAAAAACTTAGGTTTGATAGCAAACCAAACTGCTTCTCATTATCCAAAAATAATCATAAGAGTGATGCAAAAAATGGCTACAAAAGAACAAAATAGGACTGGCAGCACTGAGGTGCAAAATACACAATAGTTTCAAAAGTCCCTTACGAAGGCCGAGGCCTCAAAATTTATACATCACGAGGGACCTAGCTAGCCTCCTCAATCTGTGGAACTCGGCTCTCCAAACTGTGATTTAGACAGTCCCTTCTAAATTCTGCTTGGTTGCCTTCTAGATTCAGTTTTGGTGGTCTTTGGAGCTCTAATTTGGGGGTGAAGATCCCAAGGAAGGGTTATTTAATGCCATAGACAACCCCCCTACGAATCCTCACCTCAGGCTTGGCTGTCTTTTAGCCCTTGATTGCTCAATTTTGCTCCAATATGTGTCAAAAAACCTTAAATAAGCATGTGTTAGCCACCTAGGAAGAGTGACTTCCCTTATTCGTACAAATGACATAAACATACTGAAAATAATGCATAAGCTATGGAAAATGAAGGATTTGAACAAGGATTGAACAAGGATAATTAGGCCAAATGAGCCCAACAAGTTACCAATTTTGGGGCTCATCACCATCCTTCAACTAAAAATGAAAGGGAAACATGTAACAACCTCCTCCCACAATTACCCAAGCTTACTGGTCCACCAGGGTAAATATGTGACAAAGAGTTACTATGATATGATTCAACTCTATAAGTGCAGTTAAGGAAGTGAAATCGGCGAACCAAAACTTTACAGACCACCCTCAGGTGCTACAAGACCCCCAAAAGCTAACCAACCACCCCAGGTTCATAATGCCTGTTTTAACTTAGATTTTCACTAAAATAAACCCCCAGTCACTCCCATAAAAAGGACTCCATGTGACTAAAACCCTCCAGTCACTCCCACGGGCCTACTTTCTATTGAATGCAGTCTTTTTTAGCCAGTTCAGTGACAACGATCGCGAGATTTAAGCCATGTTTTCAAGGCTAGGATCCCAACCTTTGCTCAAAACTTGGGGAAACAATGAAAAGCGATAAATAACAAGAATACAAGGTCTCTAATGCAAAACTTGAACAAGGACCTAGTCTGACGCATCCTAACCATGACATGAATTTCATCAAACATATCATGAACATGTAATGTGCAATCATACTATTATAGCAACTACAACCATCCTCCAAAATTTTTCCATAACTTCGTTTTGGAGCCTCTGTACCAACCATCCTTAGTAGCATGTCTTGCACTAACATGTACTTATGCTTCAATTGAGATTCTTGGCTTATCATCTTGTGTTTGCTAGGTTTTTTCTCCATTCAGCCGTAAGCTGACATCCCGTGAATTGGTCATTAACTGGCTATTGTGCTCACTTGAAGAATTTTGCAGAACTAGAGGGAAACCATCCTTGCTCTCCAGAATTTCACAGAGCATCAAGGCAGCCTCCTCCTCTCCAGAAATGCGTAGAGCAAGAAGACTGCCTTCCCTCTCAAAATTGCGCAGAGCAGCCCATCGTTGGGCTTTCTCTCAAAATTAGTGTTGATTTGGCTGAAAACATTGGCTTCAATCCAGAAATTGCATAGAACCTAAGGTCCATCTAGAGCCACGCAACCTAGAAACTATGTGGAAGTCAGTCCATTGTATATGCTCCCAAGTTGACCGGTTCCCTCTAGAACTGAGAAATATTTCTTAGCATACATGGGCTTCTTTTTCGGAAAAAAACAAAAAGAAAAAGGAAAAAAAGCATCCCTAGATTTTAAAGATCCATTTTTAGCAGTCGGGGGTTACATGAAAAATCCGTTTTAGAAACCTCCCGCTAAGTCTTTCTTTTTCCTAGATTTGTGTCATGTGTGTCATAAGCCTCGATCTTATCAAAACTATTTATTCAACATTTCATAGCTCATTCTTCACTTCGATCTTGGAGCTCTAGCATTCCCCATATCATCTAGGAACCTTTGGAACACTCAACTCAACTTTTTCCAGGTAAGTCCGCTTTTCATGTCTTTTGCTGCTTTCATGTCACTTTTTGTATTTCGGTTTGTGTGAGTGTTGTTTTCTTGGTTTTGTTGAATTCTTGTTGTCATTTTAATGCATGTTAGCTTTTAGAAGCATTGTTTCAAGTTTTCCATTACATCTCATTGTTGTCACATGGATGACACTATTTCTGCACTAACGGTCGCCATTTCTGCGATTCGCTTCACACACTTACTTGTTTTCCAGTTTACTGAATCTTGCACTCATTAATTTCATGCATGTTCATTCACTCATGTATGTACCCAACTTCACACATACATTCATTCTTTACTATTTTTAGTCTCCCATCGACGAGTCTGGGATGCCTTGATGCAGACCTTGCCTTGCCCAGATTACACAGTTCATTTATGTGAGTGAAGGCCTTCCCTCCCTCCCAGTAATTGTGGAGATCTTTCCTAACACTAGCCTCGCAGGCTTTCTCTACATAATTCTGTGAGGCAGTGCCCTGTTGGTCCCTAGAATTGTGCAATGCCGTTTTACCGAGGTGCAGTCATGCTGACTGAAACTGTGCATTGTGTAGTTTCAATCCTCAGTAGGCCAAGATGTACTGTGATCTGTGTAGTTTCAGCAGTCAGTTAGCTCACTGATTGTCTGGACTATGGTCTGCACACTTCTGGTAGTCAGTCTCCCAACCTCCCAGTGAAAATTTCTCAAATCTTCCAGTCAGTCACCCTAGTGTGTTATGTGTCCATCCTTAAGTTTCTTTTGGTTTTCAACGGATAGTTTGCTTGCCACGATGTTTCTCTATCTCTAGGTATCATAGGTGTTCAAAGGTCTCTGAGCGGTATAGGTACAATGGAATTCCAAGAGAGCAGGGTCAAAGGACACCATTAAGAGTGCAACTGGAGATGTGGTCGAGCAAGTGTCTATGAGCTTGCCCCTCTATGAAGACACAAAGCTGTTCACAGAAAAGGAAATCAAGATGAAATGATAGGACATCAATTACAACTTTTTAGGCACATTTGAGAAGAATCTGGAGGACCATAGAGTCTATTTCAACATACACAAGTCTGGCTTGTACTGGATTGCATGCAGGTATCCTGCGATTCCATGTGCGGACATGATCCAGTGGATTGTCTCGCATATTGATCCAAAGACAACAGTGTTGACCAGTGTTAGTGGAACAAAACTTTCTACCTTCAGGGCGAAGGAATTTTAGGTGTTGTATCATTTGTCACAGCTGGTAGCCACAATGGATGCACCCTTCACCAGGCCCAACAACAGTGCAAACTCAAGAGACATCTTGAAGAGCTGGGTGAAAGGGCCATCTAAGTTTAGGACAACACCCAACTAGGTTTAGAAGACAAGGATAATGCGAAGGCTTATCAAATCTTGGTTATCTACACATGCCGCTTATACAGCCAAGAGAGTACAAAGACCTTCCCATAGAGTTAGGTGATTGTGTTGGATCATCTGGCGAACGAAGGAATACCGTTTAATTGAACCAACATGTTGGCTCCCTAGATGAAGGAACAAGTAATGGAAGCCTGACATCCACCCAAGGGTCAGCAGGTAAAGCTTTTCATGTCCTCTTACATAATTGATGCAATATGTGCCCGTCAACAGTTCCCAGGTTGTGTTGGGCTTGAACACCTTCAGAAACCTCTGTTCGCACTGATTGTAGATTTTTCTCCAAATGCAGCTTCCATGGAGTTATAATACAACTATCGGACCATGTCATCACCCCATTGTACAAGATGATATTTGAGCAAGATTTGCCTTGCATGTCATAGCCAGCGATGAAGGCATTTATTGACATAACAGATTGGTATGCCTCACCCCTTAGTACCTTCATTTGGATGTACAAGGAGGAGAAGGCTCTGCATGTTTTACAAAATTTTTCCTTGGATAAGCTGGTCATGAAAGAGGTTGCACATCTTGATAAGGTTTTCAATGAAACTGCACAAAAAGAAGAAGGCACCTTCGCCCGCTCTTCCTTTGCAGATGGGGTTGTATGAGACCCAGAATCTTAAGCATGCTGAGGCCGAGAAAAAGGAATTCAATAGGTTCACCTTCGACACCAAAATTTTCAATTTGTATGATCTGTATTTCTTAGTGAAGGGCCAATGTGCGAGAGTGCATCATCCTTGGATCCATGGGCTATGTCATTGGCCTAAGGAAGACCCATACAAATACTGCTATAAATTCTCAAGGCTCAATGAACTGGTCAGAATGGTTGTAGAGTGGTTAGCAATGCAGAAGGAAGCAACATCTCAGAGATAAACATCATCAACAACAGTAGAGGGCATCAAAACTACGCTTGACAAAGGAAAGCGGAAGGTTGTTGATAGCGTAGAGGTAGAGCAAAGCTACAAGTTCAAAGAATATTCACTTGTGTTAAGAGTAGCTTTGGAGATTGAGGAAAAGATGTGACAACGCAACATGAGGATCACATAAAGACAAAGGGAGAAGTAGAAGCTGGAGGAGGCAGAAAAAGAGTTGCAAGAGTTGAAGCAACAACTCAGGAAAGAACAAGAGCTATGTAGAAGAGAGAAGGAAGCACAACAGGAATAGGAACAATAGGAGGCGCAACATGAACAAATTGATGAAACTATACCCATACATGATATTCATTCATTCGAGCAGATGGCACATAATAGACAGGGTGAGTAGTTGTAGGTGAAGGACTTTTCTCACGAGATTGAATAGATGCTAGAACAGATGGGCACATATGTCATTAAACCCAAGTTAGATCAGGACATTGACCTCATGCCTCATACCAAGAGGTCACTACATCGACTTCACTAGATCTGGGAGCAGAGAAAATACCAAGCGATCAAGGAGACATTGAAATCCTTGAGGACAATCCAAAAGCAGATGTGCACAACATATCTTTCGATGAGTCACAACACAAAGTTGTGTAGTCACACAGAGTGCCCACTCCGGATGTCCATGTATCTCTTGCGTAGTTCTAAGAATAAGTGGTCACATCCAATGTGTGTAGACATACAATTGCATTAGACAATGCTACCAAATCATATGTTGAAGCCACCAGCTCAAGTGTTAGATTCTTGATAGTTGAGACCAAGTGGATGAATAAGGAGTTACAAGCAGCCAAGAAGGGAGAAGAGTTGAAGAAAGTGATACTTGATGAAGTATCATCTCTTGAGACAGTCATGCAGAAGCTGTACTTCAAGTTTGTCACAGTGCATAAGTCAGTTTTCCATCTTAACAGTTAGCAGCAACACTGTGCTAGGAGAGCAAGCATCTTGTCAGACATACACACTATTGTCGATCACATGTAAATATGGACAATGAGGTACAAGGGAGCCCCATTGCACTTGCCAAATATGATGAAGCCAAAGGTAGTGGAGTTGAAGGCACGCATTCAGAGTTAGATCTGAAACTATGAAGAACTCCTGTAGCTCATCACTAGTTTACAGGCTTCACATGCACGAGTGTTCAGGAGCATGGATGTCATTGTACACATGCATGTGATCCCACCCATTGGAACACTCACTGAGGCAAATACAAAGAACCATGTCCAACTGGAGTTAGACATGTACTTTTATCTGTTGATGCACATAGCCACTAGTGTCGACTTATAGATGAGCGCAGACACTATGCATCAACATGTCACTGGTATGACTACACTCAAGAACATGATGCACATGATATCTAATGAGTTGGACAGAGGTGCCAAATCTGTGTACCCAGATGCAATGGAGGCAAGGGGTTTCTTTCAAAGGGATGTCACCACAGAGTACGCAAACACCATAACAGACTGCCAAGCTTAGCATTAGTTTGCCACCATTGATCATCGAGAGGATGTCGAAGAGTTATTCTTCCCACATCTATCTGAGTCTTAGTGATGTCTTGTATGGCTTACTCAAGCCCATTTTTTCTCACATGGGTACATGTGAAAATTTTATTGTAAACATATTGTAAAAGTGAAAGACAAAGTGTTAATAGTAGAATGTAACAATCATGTGTAAGTTGAAGAGTCATGAGGGTAGTTGAAGAGTCACAAAGGGGAATGCCAAGGGCCATCCCACCCTTCTCATTGTATAAAACATCATAACTCATTGTACAAGCTTTTGGGACCCAAGCTTCCTAGAGAAATATTGGAGTGTATTGTAACGAGCTTTGGCTTCTCCACAGTGTAGAGCTAGTACATCTCTTTGGAGGAGCAGGCGGTAGTGACTGTAATGTTCCGCTATCGGGGCTAGTGGTTGTCATGGTTGTATGTATGATTGGATCTTTCACTCTTTTAATATCACAAAGCCAACACGTTTCATGCATATATTGTTATTGTAGTTAGACGATCATGGTTACTCTAATGATGTATGTAGCTGTAATTTACGCATGTATGCATCAACTATTCTGTATGTGTTTGCATGAATCTTATCGAAGCATGTTGTTGGTATAACCCATCACTTTGGATCAGCAGCCATCCTTCTTTCCATATCATGATGTCTTTCTGCTCAGGTGTTCCCTTTTAAGCTACGTGCTATCACAGGTTTCTAAGGGGTACACTCTTTCCCCCTTCCGTGTGTTAGACCCTTTCATGCACCTTCCTTGACTTGTTGAAAGGTCACACCCTTGCTAACAACAAGGACATCTTAATTACCTTTGTGAACAACCACAGTCAAGGCGATACCATACTACCCACTGCTGGGACTCCTACTCCAAATGGTCTGAGGTCTAGTTGGGACTTCTTACTAGGGAGATCGCCTGACATGTTGGTAGGTCTAGCACCGTCAACACATACATATAGATATGAGACTAGAGGCCTCATACGTATTTGAGATTCATCAAGAATGTATGATGCCCTTTCACAATATCTGAATTATCATCTATTAGGTCATTCATTTATTAACATTTCATCTAGTAACCAAAACATGATGAGAGCCATAAATGAAGTCTGTCATAAAACCATACTTATAACCAACATATAACTAGAATAATAACAATGATATAAAACCATCAAATACACATAATAGCCAGTACATTTACTCATGAAATACAAGGGAACAAATCTCTAATTAATATATGTAAAAGCTAACAAAGTCAGGGAATTCCACGTACCACTTGACCATACATTGGGCTGAACCAAATCTTTCTTTAAACCTATCACCCCCATGCAATATTACAAGCATGAATGTGGGACTCACAAAAAAACCAACCAAGGTTTCTTATGATTTACCATGTATCCCACCTTTATCGATCAAGGGATTCCTAGACCCAAAACCTCCATCTATACAACCAAGATTTACCATGTATCCCACCATTACTGTTCAAGGGATTCCTAGGCCCAAACAATAAACATACACTACCAGTGATCTAAATTAAATAGGAACACAACAAATTATAGATATAACCATAAATATAGAGATGCAACAGAAATAACACTTCCTTTGATTAATATCAAATAATGAAATATGCTTACAAACAATATAGAAACAAGACTAACTCGACAATGATAGCTTATCTCTGAGAAGCGATGTGGTGGCTACATGCCTTTGAACTGTGTTACAATGAGGCTCAAGGGCACTTTTATTATTGAACAATAAGAGAAAACCCTAAACAACCAAAACCCTAACTCGAGGAGATGTAACACTAAGAGTTTATGGGCCCCGTTGGGGTTAGTTTGATAGCCAACTTCTCGGGATTGTGACTTGGTCATATTATCTTCATTTGACACTCATGATACCCTGTTGGAAAGATCTCTCCAAGGAATATGGTGGAAAAAACAAATTAGAAAAATTCGTTGGTGGTAGATTTCCAAAAAGACGTCATTTAGGGCCTCAAAATGGCTCCGGAAGTTTAGGACTTGAAAAATTGCTAAAAATAGTAAACTGTGCTACAATTAAGGAAACTGAAAAAATGAAAGAAACAATGGTGGTGGTCAAAGTGGAATTGGAGAGTGGCCACCAATATCCACCTAGATCAACCAGGATTTACTGCAATCTTGCCATAAATCGGTTAATATATCATTAGGCTCTAAATAAGCATGGATGCCTTCAAACCTCTCAGCCTAAACCATGAGGAATTTTCCCGTCTCCACCCTCAAGCTTTATTGTGTATCCCACCATTTACTGGTCAAGGGATTCCTAGGCCATTGGGAATTTTCCTGAGACCACCCCACTCAGTTTTTAAGCCATACGATAATCCAACTCAACCAAGTAAATGAACCCCATCACACCATGGTTATCTGGAAATGGAAAGGTAAGGTTGAAATCACTATCACACCTAGAAAAACCCATGCCAATGATAACAAGAGAACATGTACCATGCATGCCCAAAACTAGCAAGGAAATCATACATGCAAGTAAGCCCGTTGTAGCTACTTGATCTGACTCTTCCTTGTTTGATCTTTGCTTCCTTTTGATTTCTTTCCCTTCCTTTTTCCAATGCTAGAGTGTTCAAAGAATTGTCTAAGTATGAAAGATTATGACAGTGAGAGAATAGAGAGAGAGCTTCAAGCTATCATTGTCAAAAGCTTCCATTGAAATAATATGTGAACTGATCCTTAGAATCCTTTTTATCATTGAGGCCTCCAATTTCTTCAATTTCCATTATTTTCTGTCAATTTCCTCCTCACATGCAACCTATGACCTTTTACCTTCCTTTTCTTCGAATTTCCATTATTTTCATAAATAAATGCCGATAAATTCCTCTTGCCTTTTCAAATTCCTTTGCCAATTTCCTTTAGCCATAATAAACCAAAATGAACACCTAATGGGATGTTTTTCCTAACATTTAGCTTGGAATATGTGTCCCATGACCTTGGTCTTATTCTTTCCTTTATTAAATTTATCACTTGAGATTTTTGCCCAGGGCTATTACAGACCCCTCTCCCTTAGGGGAATAATGTACTTGGTGTTCTATGACACCTACAACCAACAATACCACAGAAACCAAAACACACTATCCATGGAGATTTATAACTTATCTCAATGCAATATTTACAATGATCAATCTCCTGAAAAGAAAACCAATATGAAAAACATAACAACATGACACCCATACTGCTCATTGGAGCTTTATAACACAACTCATTGTGGTATTTACAATAACAACCATACATAATTATATACATATACAAAAAACTTATTTTTCTTCACCAAAAAATAATGAAGGATACATAGCCCACATCTGATCAACCATCTCCCATGTAGCTTCGTCGGGCCCAAAATGCTTCCATTGCACTTTAGCTTGCTTGATTGATTGATCCTAGAGCATGAGCATTTTTCACTGCAATATGTATTGAGGTTTTGGCTGGAATTCTCCTGCCGGCTCCACCTGCAATAAAAACCAATCAATAACACGATCAACATCCTTTACATATATTTTAAGTAATGAAACATCGAAAACATAATGGACTTTCACTATTGGAGGCAGTGCAAATCTGTAGGAAACTTGTCCAATCGTCTCAAGTATAACGGAAGGCCCACAATACAGAGGTGCTAGCTTCGTACATGACCTAATCCTCAAGGATATCTTATACCTCTCCTGTGATACCTTTAGATTTTTGTTTATTACCTACATTTCCTGTTCCATCTCTACCAACATGTTTGGTCCTATAAACACCCTGTTCACTGAATCACTCCAACTGATGGGAGTATTACAACTCCACCCATAAAGTGCCTCAAATGGACTCATACTTAGTAACTCCTGGTACCCATTGTTTTAAGAAAACTCTACTAGTGTGTTGTGCTCTACAACAACCCCCCATTTCATATCATTATTATTCTAAAAACTATAATGTGAAATGGGTCCCTTTTGATTTTAATTGGTATCAACTTAGTGTTACTCAAAAAGGTCCGAAAACAAAATAAAAACATTACAAAACCTTTTTGATAAACCAATTAAAGGTCTTATATATATAAATGATTAATCTTTTATCATTGCGATAAAGCGATCACAAGATCGCATATCGCAATGACAAAGGAGGCATAACTTAAAGACCCATTGGTTTTCTCCGACGTGACAACTCGCAATAGGCTATCGGATATCGGCAATAATAAGTTGGCATAGTAAAATTCCTTTTGCTCCGATGCGATGCGATATCGCTATCGGCGATCGGGGATTTACCATGCATGCTTTTCAAAAGTGCCCAGTTAATACTCCCGATGCGATGCGATATCGCTATAGGCGATCGGGGACTCCAAATGGAACCAATGTAACGATTTAAGATTTCCCCGATGCCCGATTGCGATAAAGCCAAAAGCACGAATTTCAAAGAACTCTTAAAGCAGTGTTATTACGATTAATTCATATTAAAAGCCTTATCTTCCAAACAGTCATTCATCTGCACTCAACCGCCAAAACATCCAAGGCACGCTTAAACAAATCATTCGGCCAATAATCGATATGATGGGCATTTAAAGGATTGACAGGTTTTAACGGCCAGTTAATGAAACAGTAAGCCTAAAAATCTTTTCACAGATTGTATCCGTGGCCACTTTAAGTTAATCATTCATCATGCATTGATCAATATATCTCGCTCATATTCGATTTGTGCTATCAATTTTCTGTATTACGTTCATTTTCACTCCTGTGCAGAACTCTTCCGAAGTAACGAATTCAAGTAGAATGGGGAAGAAGTCTAAGAAAACTGCAATCGCTTCCGCTTCGCCGGCCACAAGAAAACTCATTGCTGATCCAGGAACTAAAAAGAAAGGATTGATATCGGATACTACATGTCTAGGACTCAGAAAAACTACTTGGCAAAGTACTTATAATTTGAGTGAAGCCGAAGAACCAGAGATGACAGCAGTACGAGCCTCAACAGATAGCACTTGAAAATCTGATGCTACTCTAAAGGACTTAGCCAACTCTTTCCTTCATCGAATAACAGCTCGGGAACAAATTCTCCCATATACGAATGTAGTGAGATGGGCAGTTGAGGAAATCCCAATCACAGACAGAACCTTCAGCACCAGAGATGGGAGAATCTTCGGTTCATTTCAATTTGATGATTTGAGGCAAATGTATCATTTGCCTGTGCCAGAGAAGAAGTACAACACGACATTTCTGGATAAATTCCGAGATGAGAATGAAACTGAATCCGAACCCAATCGGGAATGGAGGCAAAATCTGGCAAAACACAAGCATGAATCTTTGGGTAAGTACTCGGTTGATTCTTTATGCTCTCCTTATTGTTGTGCTGGGATAATGATGTGTAGGTTGTGGGGGTTGCACGACTCCGCTAATTTCACTATAGAAATGGTTCCCTTGATGGAAGCGGCATGTAATGGTGAAATAATGGATTGGAAAACTATACTGTATGATAAGCTAGCAACCGCAGATCTTGATTTTAGAACCAAATCCCACGTCACTAAAAGGCTTATTCCCCCATTCTACTACAGTGCTTATATACTAGACATCCTGTGTTTTAAATCTGAATTTCCTATGCTCGGATGGAGGTGGACTTTGCAAGACCCCACGCCCATTCACATATACCATCAGAAGTTGTGGAAAACTTACTACAAGCACCATTTATACCAAATCTGCAACGGCATTATGTTACCCATTCATTATTCTATCTTTAATAAACCTTCCCCTAAGATTTCCTATCAAGCAGGGATTGATTTGACATCAATAGGAAGTTGGTTCGGAGAGGAAAAATTTACTTATATAAGAATTTTCGGCAGTCAAGCCAAACCTCACGTTCTTCCTTTGTACATACCTGATAAAATGCTGGCTAGGGAGATAGCCTATCGGATTATCTCCGAAGGAGTTACACAAACTCTAAAGAAAAATAAGAAGCAGGTTTGGCCCTCTTTTCCCCTGAGATGTGGTATCTACACTTTACATGATTTCAAACATGCAGAGAAAGAATCTGAAAAAATAAAGTCATTAACTCTAGAAACTCTCCCTAGTAGGCGATTTGATCCACGCAAAGTCGCCTATAATGCACTTGAACAGGCCAAATTGACCAAGTTTGAGCATAAAGAAGATAAGTTTGATGACCTGTTCTCATCAGTGGAGTCAATGTTCCAAGTTAAATCACTAGCTAGAATCGAATACAAAGATGACAGATTAGTTGAATTCAACAGACTTAGAGAACAGAGGTTGCAAAATTTTCCTCTAGATCTGTTAGCAACAACCCTAACAACAGAATCAAGTGAGCCTGAACAATGAATTACTAAGGAACCTCTTGTTACATCAAAGGAATAGGAAGAAGTGCATTTGAAAAGACAAGAGGAAACCCAGATGAAAGAGCAAGAACAAAGCAGCATAAATGTAAATGTAAATACTCAAATTGACCCGAAATTGCTCCAGGAATGGCAGAAATTCAACTCAATTATCAGTAATCTTGAGTGCTCTAAAGATGCCGAGACATCAAAAGAGGCTGATACACAGGAGATAACTTCAAAACAAGTTCCAGGTGAAACCAACGTCCTACCCAGTTCGAAAGAAGTAGAGATAATCCCAAAGGATCCTTCCGATCAAGTTATTGTGCAAATAGAAGAAATTCCTCCCTTAGATGTCTTCTATAGCCCAAGACACAAAGTCGTGGTAAAATGACAGAGGAAGAGGAGAAGGAATGATCAACCTTCCCTATTCCTAGAACAAACAGTGACGGGAAATGTGCTTTGGAAAGAGGAATTTGACCCCTATGATGATCTAACAAAACTATCACAATATGTTGGAGCCTATTCGGCAGCAACAATAGACAAGGCATCAGAGGTAAGCATTTTATTGAAAACAAAAGACCAGGAGATCTTTTCACTGCAAGCGCAACTATCAGAAGCACAGCAAAAGGCGGAGCAGGCAGAACGACAATTGGTAATACAACAACAAATAAATAATCAATTGACTAAACAATTGCAGGAAGAGAAAGAGAGGATTGATGACAACGCAGTTCAAAAGCAGAAAGATCTGTCTGAGGCATTGGCACAACTAGAAGCAGTGAATGAACAAATGTTGAAGTCAAAAGATGAGCATATTGCTAAACTATCAACCCAGCTAGAGAAAACAAAGAAACTTCCACAGATAGATGAATTCAAAGTAGAGGCATTACAAATAAACAAGGCATTGATAACTCAAATAAAGCTTTTATGTCAACAAATCGCCCAGGCGGAACCATTATGCGATTTAATGACATCAATAAGTGAGAAATCGGAAAAAGCTAGAACAGACTTGGATCAAGCCAAAGAAACATTAACCAATTTTCTTGAATGGCAAGATACCGATAAGAGACAGGTGGCTAATTTACCAAAGATTTTAGAATCGCATAAAGAGATATTATTTACAAAATGGCAGTCCCAGTTAATGAAAGCAGAGAGAGCAATTTCAAGATGCAAATCAACCACTAGTAATTTGGTTGAATTGGTTAATAATACTCTTTACTTGTCTAACATGATCTCTCAATGTACTCCAGGTAAATTGACAGCAGCTAAAACATTGGAGCAGTCATGTTATTCGGAACTATAGAAAAATGTAAGATTAATCGCAAGAATTAACAGTTTGACATGGGACACCTATTGGTTCTTTTTAGTCAAACCGCACAGCCAGAGAGCCGCCCTCAAATGCCTTACAGATGCAATCGGGTATATCATTCCCGATATTCAGGATGCCACCTATGCCGCCCAACTCAATTCTCGCCTCAAAAGACCACCCGAAGTGGAGCCAATGCTTGCGATATGTCAGCTCAGGTTTAAAGGAAAACAACCTGAATGATGATTCATGCCACCGACTGCCAGATTGCTGTGAAGGAGATATTCAAAATCAATTGATACCAATTAAGTAGGATTTCAGTTTGATAGGTAGTTAGCTTAGTTTAGTATTTATAGACCCTTTCATGTATTTAGAAAGGGTCGTAAAGTTTTGTATATGACTTAAAACCTGAAGTTGCACTATTGTACTTCAAGGATATTCTTTTATAAAACTGGACCAATCATTTTGATTTTGACAAAGAAGCTTTTATGCGAATGTGCACTACTGTCTTTGTTTGAAAGTATTTCTGCGTTGGAAGAAGAATTTCAAATAGCGATTGATATTGGAAGTGATAAGCAGCTCATATGGTACTATTATCTATGTCTAAACTCATTCTTTTTATATGAATTTTCATTTGATCGCTCTTGCTATTATCGGATATATATATGTGTTTTAACAGCAATCTTTATTCCTTCCACTATTAGATGTTTACAGTGTGCTTTTCTTCTAATCATGTATGTATCGATGATATAAATGATAAGTGTAGCAATATTGTGTCAATCACTTTGTTTAACTATTTAAATAAAGTAATCTTTGAATGAATAAATATCTATGTTTATTTGATAGAGTCATCTATATTCCTGTCAATAGAAAAATATCATCAAATGCTACATTTCCAAAGAATAATAGTTCCCAGGATTAGCAGTAGTTATTTTATTTTTGCTGATAGATTAAGTTATTCACTTATCATTAGATTAGATAACCAATCGTTCATCCACCCCTTTTATTCATTATTGGGAAACTGGTCCCATTATATCCAGTCGGAGCCACCATCCCAAACGGAAAAGGAGCTGTATTAAGGTCTGGACCGGGTGGTTATCCCCCAATGTTGATACAACGATTTATGGGGCATCAACACACTCGTAGAAGGAATGGAGGTAGTCCCAACTAAATACGTGCTAGCAAAAGAACTGAATAAAAAATCGAAGGGGATGGAAATAGTTCCTCCCCCTTGTATAGATATTGGAGTCTACACAGTCATAGCACTTGTAATAGAAGCCATGCTTCCAGTAGTGGTCATCGATGGTAAGTGCGTTATGTGACCTGGACTTGACGGTCTATGTGTTGGAGACCCAACGTATTGTAACACTTTCAAATGACTAGGAGGTCGGGGAGAATTCGGAGCTACTAATGACTTTGAGAGTTCTTCTACCTCTACGTTATATTGTGTTCGAAAGAGAACTCAAGAAAGTCTAGGAGTACTTCTCTCTTGTCCTGTGGAAGTACCGGGTCTATCTTGAGCACTGATGCCCCTAAGGGGAGGATCAATCTCCGATGTGTCAGTTGCCATGGGACGAAACCCACCGGTAGTATTATCTCTGCGCCTTCTAGGTGAAGGCTCTGAACTTGGTGGTGAAAGACCACGAAGTCTTCAAGACCGTCTAGGCGATTAGTCAGCCACTTTGCATTTTTTGTTAAGATCTAACTAAAGACTCAAAAAATTGAAATCTAGGCCAACTGGGAGCACAGAGCACACACTATAAAGTCCCTAAAGATATTAGCCAGTCAAACAAATTCCAAGTATTTCCACTCTAAGTGATTAGGACTGGACACCAAAATATGAGAAAGTGAAGTAAGGGGCCTTCTGAAGATAGTTTGGGATAATGACGGCCTAGACCTATCAGCGAAGGTAACAGAGGAAGCTACACTGACCTCCTAACAACAGCCTACGTCGGTGCAAGCCCCCAAGCTTCGCAAGGGTGCCCTCCAGTAGTACCGTTGAGAGTGATACAACATTAAACTCAGGTGCCACGGGATTCCCCTCCGCAACCACCTGTGTAGATCCCTAGGAGTAGCAACTAAGGTTACCAACTCGTATTAGAAGCCAGGCGGAACAATCATGAGGTAAGTTCGGACAAGTAGGAGAGGGGGTATCTCTCTTCCCTGTCTTTACAGACCCTCTTGCTTAACTCCCAGATCTGGAGCTTTCTTGGTCTTCCTAACACTATTGGATTTTCACTCACTATTCAGACTACTATGTTTGACAGTTTAAAATGGCCTTGGAGAGTTAACTCTCCACACACCTAATCCAAGGCCCTAAAATATCCTAAAACTTTTTGATGTATCTAACTCGACAAATATAAAGTTCTAGTATATTTTAAATTAGCGCTTGATTTTAATGGGCTGTTATTTAAGTCAAGGGATAACGGAAGTGAAACTAGTGGTGTTTTGACGCAAAAGAAATTAATAAAAACCAAACTACAGCAAATGCACTTGTTTTTCATTTTTCGATGAAAAGAAATTTCTATAGGGTTCAAAGGAACTTCAAATAAAAGTACAACTTTTTCTTTTCTTTTCAAACTTCACAATCACTAAAGCTAACAAAACTATGAATGCCTAGAAAGATGCACAAACTAATCCTAATGCAACAAATACATGCCGATGCAAAATTCAAAAATACTCTTAAATCAAAAGATGAAAGTTGCTTGTTTATCGATTTTAGATTGCCACTTAAATGTTTAGATGGAATATAAGTTTTTGTTGCTTATTTTGTCTAAGCACTAAAAGCAAGATGAAGACAAACAAATAGGCACTTTCACTCAACAAAAAGGAAAACTCAATCAAAACAAAGTTCAAGAAAGCAAAACAATGTTTCAAGAAATTTCCTTAAAAAGCAACTCAAACGACTTTTTAAAAACGCTCTAACAAGACTGAAACTTGATGACTGAAAAAATAGGCAATGAAGCACTTTGCGAGTTTACGACACAAAACAAGTGGGAACTCAACAAAAAAGGTGCTTTGAAATGCTTTTAACAATCAACAAGCAGTGAGATGAGCTTGGCAATGGAAACCAAAGGATTTAAAAGACAACTTTCAAGAAAGCGTGAACAAACAACTTTCAGAAAGTAAGAAAATCAGATGGTCATAAAAATAGCTCAAACATGAAAACCAAAAAGTCATTAAAACAAAACTCAACACAAAGATTGAAACCAGTCTTTCTACCCTGAATACACATAGCAGCGAAGATTCCTTGCTAGAAACCTTGTGTGCTTAAGAAAAAATAAATGACGTTTGCAAGAAAACGAACAAGACCAACCTTTTCACAATCAGAGAGAATTCGAAACAAGACACTTGCTGTAAAACTAAAGATTGTGACAGAAGAGTGGTTGTTCCAAACTGAAGCAGACCAGCATACTATCTTCCAGAAACAAACAAATTTTAAAAATCTTGAAAATCAAGGATATACACGACTTTGTTTGCACACAGAGGCATGTATACACGACAAAGCTTAAGGAAACTTGCATATACGCAGGTTCACTTAAAGAAAGATGCATATATACGCTTCTGTAAACAGAGAAACTAGCGTATAAAAAAGCTTCCAAGAAAAACAAAAAAAAAGGTCTGGAAAAACTGATCAAAGCTCACAATTCAGGCACTGACTACACAGTAACAGAGGATAAGCAGACAGTTGAACCCTAATTGGCTTGAATACACCCAAACTAGGAACAAAATTAGTGTTGTCCCCAGTGGAGTCGCCAATTCTGTTGTGGGATAAACTCCCCTAGGGTCTTGGGTGAATACCCTAGCAGACTGAAGGTTATCTATGCAAAGAAGCATACATTCCATGCAATCATAATGCTACTATAAGCAAACTCTATGATAGAGGGCGTACCTGAGGTCCTACGTTTAAGAAGAGCCTTCCAGGGTCCAAACCCTTCCTGGAGTTCCTTAGCTCCTTTGACCTACAAAACAATCAATTCAAGAAAGTAGAGTAGTATATGGACTAAACATCATAAAGAAACCATCTTCATATTATAAGGAAAGGTAGTTAGTTATACAATTAAACAACCGATCACATATGAATCATAATATGAATATCATAACATGAAGAAGATTTATATCAGGAACAAAGACATGTGTTTCTTTTATTATAGACAAAGAAAGTACAGAAATGGAACAATTTCACCTGAGTCGTCCTTTCGCAGGCTCCAAGTGGAACCGTCTCCCGGATTCGTCCAGTCTCAAGCCTTTAACAAACTTCTTCCGTGACTTACTCCATGATCTCTCAAGTAGTATGAAATCATCAACACACACTAGGAAACAAGAGTTTCCTGTAGGATGGGGGAAGTACAGAAGGCACAAGGATCTTCAGACCTGGTCAGGGAAATCTTAGCATAGCAATCCTTCTCTCTCTTCTCTCCTCCCTTTGGCCTTCCCATAGAAGCATTTTTATACTTCTCCCAAAGTAGTTTTTTAGTTGGGAATTCATTGGGAATAGTTGGGCCACAGGCACTAACAGGTGATCAACAGGTAAAACCCATGATCTCCGCTCGAAATTAAGGAGATTTATTTTTTTAAGTGTTTTTATACATATATGCAGGTTGGGTATACACAGACCCACGTATACACGTGTTTAGCTCAGGGGAATGTCGCGTATAGGAAAAAAACACAGTTTTTTTAAATTTGGGACTAGGTCTGGAAGGATGGGTTGCCCTAAGCCATGAGTGTAGCATCATAAACATCAAGAGTGAGATTTGGAGCTATAACAATAGGCCCACCTGCTAGCGACCATGGACCAAAATTGTTAGTGATGTGCTAGCGATCTCGGAATTTAAGCCACTCTTTAGGCTCAGAGCTCAGGACACTTCCCAAAATTGATCCATCTCTTCAAATTAGTAAAGTAACATGGAAATGAAACTACTAAAACAAATACTTGTTCAAGACCTTGACTAGATCCATACTAGCCATGACATGCATTTCATCAAACATGTCATCGAAATGTAATCTATAGGTGTAAATAACAGAGTTAAGTGTATGGATCTCATACTTATCTTACAATCACTATGAACCATTTTTACCTTATGCCATTTGCTACATTACCATCTATTAGGTCATAAGCACATCATCCATTCACATACAAGTAAAAACATGCTAAGATCCATACATAGCTGTTGTCATAAAATGTTCATATAAAAAACATAATAGGAACATAAATACCATAAACATATTAGCCATCAAATCTATAAATACATCAATACCTTTACTCATGAAAATCAAGGGGATTGATTTCTCATTAATGAATCAACAAACCAACCAAAGATGGGACTACCATGTTCCACCCGACCGTAGAATGGCTAAGCCAAATCTCTCTTCAACCATTCACCCCCATGCCATATTCCAAGAATGAATGTCTAATCTCATAGAACACATCAATCAAAATTCATCTAGGGATTCTAGAGGCCATCCACCTCAACCCATAAAATAATGGTTCCACCTCATGGTCGTACATCACAAATCGATCATCATATTGGTCTCCATCCAAGCCTTCCACGACTTCCAGAGCATTTCTTCTAGACAACACTTCTAGGACTAGTAACTCAACCCACAACTACCACTCGGCTTCTAAAGTGTTTGTCCAACCAAGGCTTCCAGGACTAGTGACTCAACCCACGAAGGACTTCCAAAGAATTTTTCCAACCAAGGCTTCTGGGACTAGTAACTCAACCCAAACTATTACAAGGCCTCCAAAGCATTTGTCCAACGAGGGCATCCAAGGACTAATAACTCAACCCAAGCTATGGCATCATGAGAACAAACCAAAAACAAATCATGTGAGTAAACCCACAATCACCGTGGCTATCTAGGAAATGGAAAGGCTAGGAAACCCATTGTCGATCCAGGAAATCCTCTATGCCAATGACATCTCACAACCAAAAAACCACATGAATATGTCATGCATGCAAAAAAAAGTGAGGAAATCATACATGCAACTCAGTACCTACAAGAAAATTCAATATAGTTGTTGATGTCAATGCCTTCTTGTGCTTTTCTACTCTTCCTTTTCCTTCTTTCTCTAAGAATCTAAGTATGCTATACCCTCCAAGAGTGCTCCAACAAAACTCTAAGTATCCAAAAGTATGAGAGAGAGAGAGAGAATAATGAGAGATTTCCAATGCTGAACTGACAAAACATTACCAATTGATCCTCAGAAGCTGTTTTATGAATGATTCCTCTATTTTCTTCATTTCCATTATTTTACTTAATTTTCTTCCTCACATGCAACCTGTGACCTTTCACCTCCCTTTTCTCCTAATTTCCATTATTTTCATAAATAAATGTGCATAAATGCCTATTAATGCCTTAGCCATCACATTTACCAATTTCCTTAGCCATAAAGAACCAAATGGACACCCCCTAGGATGTCTTTCCCAACATTCAGCTTGTAATAAGTGTCCCATTTATTTGTGGTGATTGTTTTTAACTTTATTACATGAAATTTTCACCAAGGCTATTACAAAACCCTCCCCCTCTATCCTTGGTGTTCAATCAAACATATACCTAAAAAATCCGCTGAAAGAAGAGATATTGCTCATGGAGCTTTGTAACACAACTCAATGCAATATTTACAATGAAAGACCTACTCAAGACAAAACATCATGACAACATGACAACATACTGCATAGTGGAGCTTTATAACACAACTCATTACCGTATTTACAATGAAAATATTGCTCAAGACAAACTCATATGACATCATAACATCATGATAACATAACCACGTGACAACATAATAACATGACAACCATACCGCATAGTGGAGCTTTATAACATATCTCATTATGGTATTTACATCCATACACGGGTGTACATATAGAAACATAATCAAAATCATATATACCAAAAACATATGCCAAATCATATACCAAAACATATATCAAACATTTAATAACACCATATCTAGGCATATATCAAACCATCATATAGCATATATCAACTATCATAAATCATATATCAATCCCCATAAAGTATATGCTAAACCAACATAAGAAAATACTAAACCACCATGAAACATATACCAAGCCATCATAAGCAAATACTAAACCACCATAAGTAAATACCAAACCACCATGTCAAGTTGCTTTACCTCAATTGAAAAACAAGGAAGGATGCATAGCCCGCATCTAATCCGCCATCTTCCATGTAGCTTCATCGGACCCAAAGTGCTTCCATTGCACTTGAACTTGCTCTATTTCTTAGTTCTGGAGCATGAGCACATTTTTATCCAATATACATTGAGGCTCCAGCTAGAATTCTCCATCTGGTTCCACCTACAATACAGACCAATCAATCACATGATCATCATCTTTAACATACTTATTAAGCAGTGAGACATTGAAAACATCATGGACTTTGACTGTCAGAGGTAGTGAAAGTCGATAGTCTACTAGCTCAATCCTCTCAATGATACTGAAGGGTCCACAAAAACATGATGCCAACTTGGCACATGAGACAATTTGCAAGAATCTCTTCTTCAGTTTGATGCATAAGTACACATATTCCTCAACCTGGAACTCCTTGAACAACATGTTCCTGTCTTCATAAATATTCTTCCTATCCTGTGTTGCCTTGATATTCTTCTTGATCACTTGCATCTCTTGTTCCATGTCTGCCAATGTATATGGTCCAATCAATACCCTGCTAACTGGATCACTCCAACTAATGGTAGTGTTACAACTCCACCCATACAATGCCTCAAAATGACTCATCCTCAATGACTCTTAAAAATCGTTGTTGTATGCAAACTTGACCAAAGGATGATAATCTTCCCACTTCCTTTGCTGATGCAACACATACATCCTCAACATTTCCTCTAATATGTTGTTGACCCTCTCTGTCTATCCATCTCTTTGCAGATGATAAGATGTGTTGAAGGCCAACTCTGTGTCCAAACCTGCAAATAACTCCTTCGAAAACTTGGAAGTGAAATTTGCATCCCCATATAATACAATATTCCTTGGAACACCATGTATTCTAACCACGCCTCAAATGAATACCCGTGCCACATCACTAGTTGAGAATGTAGATTTTACCAGGACAAAGTGTGCAACCTTTGTTAACCCGTCCACAATGACCATGATGGAATCATGTTGTTTCACTGTCTTCGACAACCCTGTGATTAAATCCATGGAAATGACCTCCCATTTCCACTCCAAAATTGTGAGTGGCTATAGAAGTGCACCTGGATGTTTACACTCTACCTTCACTCACTGACAATCAAAAAATATTGCCACAAACTCTGCCACGTCCCTCTTCAAATTCAGCCAATAGTGATACCTCCTCACTGCTATGAATGTCTTCTGGTAACTTGGGTGACCTGAATATGGTTTCGCATGAATCTCCCTCAAGATCACCTTCTTGAGCTCATTGTTATCCAGTACATATATCTTGTCTTGGAACTTGACCATTCTATCTATTGTAAGACAATAGCACCTACACCTACACCTATACCACTACCTGTACCTGTACTTGTGCCATCACCTATACCTATACTTGTACTATCACTTGTACCTATACCCTGCTGCAACCTGTGCATAATCTCCATATATCTAACATCATGTTGTCCTTCCCACAAGATCCTATCCTATAAACCTGTCACATAAGAGCTCATAGCTATTAAGTAATTCACCTATACCCACCTACTAAGAGCATCCGCCACTCAGTTCTCCTTACCTTTGATGTGTCTGATCTCAAAGTCAAACTCATTGATTATGACCAACCATCTAGCCTACCTAACATTCAGATTCAGTTGGTCAAGCAAATACCTCAACCCAATGTGATCACTCATAAGCACAAACCACCTACCAAGAAGATAATGTCCACATCTTTAGTGCATGTATAATAACTGCTAACTCAAGATCATGTGTTAGGTAGTTTTTCTCATTCTCGTTTAGTTTTTGGGACCCATAACATACCACCTCTCCATCCTGCATAAGGACTCCACCAAGCCCTCTCTTGCAAGCATCTGTACATACTACAAATTCTTTGTCCGGATCTACAATTTGTAGTACTAGTGCATGTGTCAGCAACTTATTAAGCTACTCAAAGCTAGCCTCACACTCCTTAGTACATTCAAATTTCTTACCTTTCCTCTACAATGATGTGATAGGATAAGAAATCCATGAGAAGTTGCTAATGAACCTCCTATAGTAGCCTGTGAGACCCATGAACGATATCACCTCATCCACACTCTTAGGAGCTACCCACTCCATGATGGCCGTTATCTTTTTTGGATCCACAACAATGCCCTCTTTGGAGACAACAGACAACATGTCCCAAGTAGTGTACCTTAGTCTAAAAGAAACTAAATTTGCTAAGCTAAGCATACAACGGATGCTCTCTCAACAACCTCAATACTGTTGCTAAGTGATCAACGTGCTCTTCATCATATTTAGAATATACCAATATATCATCAATGAACACAATAACAAACTTATCCAAATATGGACGCAACACTCTATTCATAAAACATATGAATGTAGTTGGAGGATTCATTAAGACAAATGGAACAACAACAAACTCATAATTACCAAACTTGGTCCTGAACGCAGTCTTGTATATGTCCTCCTCTTTCATGTGTACTTGATGGTATCTGGATCTCAAGTCAATATTCGAGAACACTGTTTCTCCATTCAGTTGATCGAATGAGTCATTAATCCTTGGCAAAGGGTACCTATTCTTGATAGTCACTTTGTTCAACTGCCTGTAATCAGTGCATAATTTGAGGGTACCATCTTTCTTCCTTACAAACAAGACCGGTGCACCCTAAGGTGATACACTTGGCCTAATGTACCCCTTGTCCAACATTTCCTTCAGCTGAAACTTTAACTCAACTAACTCAGGTGTGCTCATCCTTTAAGGTGCTTTAGATGTTGGAGCTGCCCCTAGAACTAACTCAATAGAAAAGTCTACCTCCCTGTGAGGTGGAAACTATGTAATTTCCTCAGGAAATACATCCCTAAACTAATGTAAAACAGTGTACTTTTTCAACACATTTGCATCCTCAACCTCCTTACTCTTATCACTAGAAGTATGTACTACAAATAGTTTGCACCCTTTCCTATGGCTACACTTTGCTTGCATAGCTATCATCATCCTAATTGATGTGGCTTTCTTCTTACCTTGTGAAACTCTTGGTTCCCCATTGTCATCAACACACTCAATAGCTTTGTCATAGAATTCAACCTTGGTTCTATGTAGATACAACCAATCCATGCCCAATAATATAATGTATGAACCCAATGGTAATACATTTACATGTGATTTTATAGGCATACCATTCAAATCAAATGCACAAGCTCTTACCCAATGATGAACTCACTTCTTCATACCTGTAGCAGACTATACTAACCAAGACTCTGCGTGAAACTCCTTATTCAACCCACACTTATCCACCAAGTTAGGAATAATATAGCTATAATTAGATCTAGGGTCAATCAAAATAGAAATAACTTGATCAAAAATATTACCATCCATATCAATTATAGATGCTTAGTGTTCTGCCTGCCTATTGTCCATGACTGCATAGACACGAGGAATACTCTGGCCTACGTCTCCAATAGTCTACACCTCCTATGCATTGTATACTTGCGGCCTAATGCCCTCATGTTGTGGAGAATCCCTCCTGCAATGGTATTTTCCATAGTTCCAACACTCTATAAGCTTCTAACAAGTATATAAGTGTAAGAGACACACATGCATCTGACATGCATGCATGACCAACACATAGCCCATCTAGTCCAAGAGGTGAACCATGCATTGATACCATGCTATAACACCCTCCTCCCACATCTACCCAAGCAACCAGCCAACTAGGGTAAACATGCGATGAGAGGCCAATATGATATGATTTTACCTCTTAAGTCACATTAAGGAAGTGGAACCGACAAAAAAACACCATACAAACATCCAACATCATAAAAAAACCCTCAGAAGACAAGTCAGCCACTCAAACATCATGTCCCTAGATCCCACTATTGTTTTAGGTATCTCGGGTGATAGTATCTCTCATGTTATGGGCAAGGGAGTGACCAACAACCTAAAGTCACTCTCATAGGCATGCCTGCCAGTGACTGTGGACTAAAATTGTCAGTGTTGTGCTAGTGACCCTGGAATTTAAGCCACTTTTCAGGCTCAAAGCCCAAGACACTCCCCAAAACTGATCCATCTCTTCAAATCAGTAAAGTAACATGGAAATGAAAGTACTAAAACAAATACTTTTTCAATACCTTGACTGGATCCTTACTAGCCATGACAGGAATTTCATCAAACATATCATCGACATGTAATTTGCAAGTGTAAATAACAGAGTTAAGTATAAGAATTTCATACTTACCTGAGAATCACTATGAACCATTATTCCTTTATTCCATTTGCTACATTATCATCTATTAGGTCATAGGCACATTGTCCATTCACATACAAGTAAAAACATGTTAAGAGTCAAACATAGATGCTATCATAAAATGTGCACATAACCAGCATAATAGGAACAAAATTACAATAAACATATCAGTCATCAAATCCATAAATACATCAGTACCTTTAATCATGAAAATCAAGGGAGTGGATTTCTCATTAATGAATGGAATGAATCAAATGGAGATGGGACTACCACGTTCCACCCGACCATAGAATGGTTGAGCCAAATCTCTCTTCAACCATTCACCCCTGTGCCATATTCCAAGCATGAATGTGAGATGTCATAGAACACATCAATCAAAACTCATCCAAGTCTTTTGAAGGCCATCCACCTCAACCCATCAAATAATGATTCCATCTCATAGTCAGACATCAAAAAACCATCATCATATTGGTCTCCATCCAAGGCTTCCAGGGCTTCCAGAGCATTTTTTCCAAGCAAGGCTTCCAAGTCTAGTGACTCAACCTGCCAAGGGCTTCCAGAGTGTTTGTCCAACCAAGGTTTCCAGGACTAGTAACTCAACCCAAGCTATTACAGGGCTTCCAGAGTGTTTTTCCAACCAAGGATTCTAGGAACTAATAACTCAACCCAAGCTAAGGAATCATGAGAACCAACTAAAAAAACAGAATGCATGTAAACCCACAATCACCATGGCTATCTAGGAAATCGCAAGCCTAGGCAACCCACTATCAATACAAGCAATCCTCTATGCCAATGACATATCACAACCAAGAAGCCACATGCATATGCCATGCATGCCAAAACTAGCGAGGAAATCATACATGTAACTCGGTACCTGCAAAAAAATATGATGTAGTTGCTAATGTCGATGCCTTCTTGCACTTTCCTACTATTCCTTTGCCTTCTTTCTCCAAGAATCCAAGTATGCCACACCCTCTAATAGTGATCCAAGAAAACTCTAAGTATCCAAGAGTATGAGAGAGAGAGAGAATAATGAGAGAGTTCCAACATTGAACTGACAAAAGGTTACCAAGTGATCCTCAAAAGCCTTTTTATGAATGAGGTCTCTATTTTCTTCATTTTCCATTATTTTCCTTAATTTTTCTCCTCACATGAAACTTGTGACATTTCACCTCCTTTTTCTCCTAATTTCCATTATTTTCATAAATAAATGTGCCAAAATGCCTTTTAATGCCTTAGCCATTGCCTTTTCCAATTTCCTTACCCATAAACAACCAAATGGAACCCCCCTAAGATGTCTTGCCCAACATTCAGCTTGGAATAAGTGTCCTATTCATCCGTGGTTATTGTATTTAACTTTATTACAAGGAATTTTCACCAGGGCTATTACATGTACATAATTATACTCTAAATATCATCAAAAACATTTGTCCATATTTAGGATAATCTCATCTTCAGAATCAATCAATCCATTAAAAAAATCCTAGCATATATAGTGCACATTCATGTCACAAGTACATGAATCTTGGTTGAAAAATAATGAATTAATTTAAGAACAATTAAATTACCCAACAAGCACCAAGAACAACACCTTCAACTCTTCAAGAAACAACCACAACATCTCTAACACCTGTAGCAACATCTACAATATTTGTAGCAACATCACCAACTCTTGAAACAATAACATCAAGGCATACAACTGCCTCCATCATTGGTAGAACCACCTCCAACACAAGCAACCACATCTCACACATGTAGCAACATATGCAATGTCTCCAAGACATATAGAGACATATGCAACATCTAGAGAAACACTCCAACCAACTGCAACAACAACATCTCCAAGCTACAACACAACATAAAAATCCATAGCAACAATCCAATCCTCATGCAACAACATAATCTCCAACCTTCTCGACATGAATGGAATCCATATCCTCCACTAGTTCTATTCATAAGAATGTTGACATCAATTCGAACTAACAAGACCATCAATTCAAGCATCCATCACCACATACACATGACAAGAAACACCTCCAACCTGTTGACATCAATGCCAACACTATAATGCCAACAAAGATGTTGCTAGATATCTTGCTTCTACATGAAGATCTTGCTCCTAGTTGCTATGATCCAACCCCCTACACACAAGCTCTGACAAACAAACAATGTTTTTCCTTCATAAAGGGAAAATTATAATCTACAAACAATAATCAAATTGACATACATATGAGAAATATGCAAGACATATGAAAAGAAAATCATAAGCATTTACTAATCAATAAATGGCATACATTATTCCTTCAACACCTTGCTAATCCTCCAGAGCCTTTAACATGGCTACTTCCTAGATTAGGTATATTTTGTTGAAAAGTGGGCAAC